>PVKS010008527.1:0-67864 GCA_004027875.1 Aplodontia rufa | reverse complement strand
TTGGTCTAGTAGCATGAGTTAAATCCAGATAAAATGTAATGCTTTACAATCTAATACTTTTTTAGAGTTATAATGGGAAGGGGAAGGGAGGGATAAGGGAGGGTAATTGGGGGGGCACTCCTGGGGATAATTGCAATATCCAGAATATATACACAATTTATACACATTTTATATTATTTTGTTAAAATCTTGTAAGGTTCTTCAAAAATAAAAAATTAAAAAAAAAGCTTGTATTTGTTTCTGAAGACTTGGAGATAATATGGAAACTAGAAGCAGTACAGAAATCTAGTGCTAGGATTACCAGTTAAAAAATGAATTTTGAGTCATATTCTGCTCTCCAATACATTCTTGTCTATATGAACAGTACATACACAGAGAGAGAGAGAGAGCGAGTGCACGAAGACTGAATAAATATACACAGAAATCGGGTAAAAAGACACAAGCTCTTAACCATTATAATTGATTGGTAATAGAATAAAAAAACAATACAGCATTCTCATTGCTGATATGCTATGAAACATACTATTTGTGAACAGAGACAAGAAGTGCCTTCAGCAACATCCATTCTCCTCTTCTTCTTTGCAAATGAACTGTAATTTTTACCTGAATGTACTTGCTTACCTTGTAGCAAGCTGTTTTCTCATTAGTCCTAAATTAGAACAAGATAAAAGCTGCAATGTTATGTGTACTTCACAAAAGCATCCGGAAAGGGAAATCAGGTGCCCTTTATCCCTCCTTTTTGCTGCCTGGAATGTGAGCCTGATGGCAGAAAGTCTGGTGCCACCTTGGGCCATGAGATGATGTACTAAGGACGACACTGCCAGGAGACAGGTGCTGAGCTTGCTGACCTAGGGGCTATGTTACCTAAGCGCCCTGGACTGCCACCTACCTGTCTGCTTTGAAATGTTTAGACTACTGCCATAATGATTTGGGGATTGTGGGTTTATACACCACCGTATTTAGTTTTATCAAATAAAGTAAATGATGTACCAAAATCCCCACATAAATACTTAATAAATATGACTGTAACAAGAAAAGTATAAACATCTTAGTTTTTAATGCAATGAAACTTACATCAAATTTAAGCGTATACCAAGAAAGCAATGAATCACTGAGAAGAAAAAATAAATTTGTCCTTGCAAAGTGGATATCCAGGTGTTCTGTTAGAAAAAAATAGGCACTCAAGAAAGGTACTACGCTAAGTAACAGGATCAGACACACACATGTGTGCTGTTTTCATTGTTATCTCTGGGTTTTGTTTTCATTTTTATTTTGTAACCTTCGGAAAAATGAGGATGATTGCTACTCAAATAATTTCAGCCGTGATTTTTATTATTGAAACTCCTGCCTCTTATCTTCCTGCCTTCTCGAATGTTCCATCAGTTAATCAGCTCAACTTCTAAATTGAGGAAGTAGAACTCAATCAATCTTTTAGACAGAGTTAAGAAATAGATGTTAAAAAACAAAATTAGGAAATTTTATCTTCCAGAGGTCATTGTACAAATGCAATATGAGAATATATGTAAATTTACTTTGTAAACACTAAAATACAATATAAAAGATATTAGTATTGATTCTATGCTAAAATAATCAAGATAGGAAAATAGACTATTTTTCCCTTCCAGAAGCAGAATGTGCTTTGCAATTTTCCATCACTTTAATGTTCTACAACTTTTGTACAAAGCTAATTTTTTTTTTAGGAAAAAAAGTCAAAATAAACTAAATTCAATTCCTTCCTCTCTTATTTTTTCTTCTCAGTGATTCATTGCTTTCTTGGTATATGCTTAAATTTGATGTAAGTTTCATATCAATAATGTTTTACTCATTAGAACCTTTGGTATACAGAAATTACAGAGTATGACAAGTTCTTAGTAGCATCATTACAAAACCTACACTCAATACTATATATACTGGCATGTCCAATTGATTTTTTAAAAACCATTATTTCTTCTTATTCCAAACTAGGCAAAAAAGGAAAAAAAATGTGTAGATGTATAACTCTTTAGTCAAAAGGGCATCATTACTGCTTCAGAGGCTGAACCTTATTTTCCTCTTTGTCCACGTAGACATATCCCTTACTGTTATCGAAAATGAAGAATGAACACTGAAGTTGACCCACAATACCTCAATGCAAAGGTCTTTCTAACATATTGAGGAAGGAGCTTTTGTTTGAAGCAAAGACCCATAGGTTTCAATTCCACTTCAGCTGTTTACAGTCTATCTTGATAAAATAGTGCAACTTCTCTAAGTTGAAGCCGAAACAGGCAAAATAGGGACAGTAACTTTGATGAAGTGCATCCAGATGCTAGTGCCATGGTCCCACTTCATCTCTACTCAAGCAGCTGTGATCAGTCCCTTGAGGAAGAAAGGTATGTGGCATTCGAATAACCAAAAGGCTGAGTCTCCTAATTCATATGAAAACAAATATCACCTGACTCAACCAATTTTCATGTGTCTCCATGATATGTCTACTTTTATTTTTATTCAATTGCATCAGGCTCCTTAGATTACATTTGACTATCCTGAAAGCTTACTATTTTTTTAATTGAAGACACAACTCTTTCAAAAAGTTCCATTATTTGTAGCAGAAGTTCCTGGTTTGCCCAATCTTAATACTATCAAATAATGGCTGATAATCAGACTGATTGAGCAGACAAGATGTATAATAGTATTCCAAAATGACTGCTTAATATTCTTTCACTATGTGAATTGAAAATCTTTAGGGTAATTGTACTTATAAATTCATATCTAATTCATGAAATAACCAAATGTCATTTCAGTACCACCTCCCCAGTTACCTGCTCCTTCGATTTTCCCCTTCCTTGACCCCATCGATTTGATTTCTCCCTAGATACATAAGTCATCTTTTTGCAAAGACATCTTTCCTTTTTTGTTGTTGTTATAGTAAATTTGCACATGTGACCCCATTGATTCCTTCTAATACTTATGAAAAACAAAAGCACCCAGGCAGATCACCATTAACTGTAATTTCATTAATATAGAGCTTAGCTAATTCTTCCAGATCATTAAAGAAAATATACACATTATCCTGTGGTTTTCTTCAATTGATATGCTTTCAATAATCACTATCTCTTGGACAGTTTATTACACTTTTACCATTTCTTTATCCAATTCGGTTAATTTGGCACGTAAGATTTCAAAAATATTGCTTTCTCAAAATCATGATATCTAACAACTACAGCCTTTTTTTAATCAAGTAATTCTATAAAGCCATCAAGAAAAGCAATCAGGTTTTTGTATGATGATTAGTACTTTAAAGTCTTTAGTCCTGCTTCCATTATCTTATAGATGTTCACACATTCTTGTTAATGTTTATTTCATCAGCCTATTAGGAATTGAAATTAAACTAACTGGATGCCAATTTTTTTTTCTTTTTAAAAACAACCCACTTAATTTTGCCTGCTGATTCTTTACCATGTCTACACTAAAGGCCACCAATTTCTATAATTTTTTTTGTTGTTACTGTTTGGCAAAACTCTGGAAGCCAAGAGACAGTACCAACTTCATGATAAGAAAGAAGATCTTCAGCATGGCATATAGATATGATTTCAGAAGTACTGGGAACGTATTCTTCCTATCAAATGGTTCCACCTTCAGTCATGAACACTTTCACCTTTTGTAAAATTCCATGGAATAGTTTACACAAATTTGCAAAAGGTACAAAACAGCTAAAATAGTTTGCTGCTTGTGTAAAATGGTGGAAAGATGCTTATATTTACTTGTATAGGCGTAAACCAACTCTAGAATGGCACGTACATAGAAAAACTAACAATATTTACTGCTTCCATAGAAGAAAAATAAATGGCTTATAGATACTGTTGTTGCTGCTTACACATTTTGAATTTTTAACCATGTGGATACATCACTTATTCAAAGTGCAGGTTGGAATTCCAGACTCAGAGATTCAAAATTCTCCACAAGATTAATTTAAAAAAAAAAAAAAACTATCTCCCTAACATCCCATATTTGAAAATCCATGAGAAAAAAATAATCATATAAGGTAGCTACTACTATGGTAATATATATTAGCTTTTATCCTCTACAAATGGCTGTAGAAATAGGACACCTGAAAAACAAGAATATGGGAAATAATGTAAAAAGTACCAAGAATGTAAAAGAAATAATGACATGATAGAAATTCAATCATTTTCATTGAATATTACTTGATTAAAGGAATTTAGTATCTAGGATTTGGAAAAGCACCAAGAGGCAATCTTGGGATGAGTAGGAATAGACCTCAGGTCATTTTCATGGTACCTCAAGTTCTTCTGTGGGCAAATCTTAAATTAAAAATCACTTTCTTGGCTTGCAGAATTACAAACCTGCACTGTAAAGGGGGCTACAGTGGAGGAGGGGGACAGAAAGAGGAAAGTGGAAGAAAGGTCTAAAGACACACACTGAGTACACTGGAGTGTAACAGGGACTTGAAAGCTGCTTTTGCTTAAAGCACTGACTCTTCCCTTGTGCTGCAGGTGCCTCATGGGTAACCAAACACAGAGTAACAGCTTGGTATCACTGCCTTTATTTCGTACCTATGTCCTCTACTACCTTAAACTTTGGGTCAAATTCCCACTCGGCTCTGCATGTAGACATGTTAATCACTTGAGGAGTGCCTGTCTACAAACTGATAATACAAAGTTGATTACCCTAAATTTACCTAACCTCTCTTGTCTCCTGTCAAGGCTGAAAGCACCAAGATAAAAGCAACTAAATTGTTTTCAAGATTTGCAGGGACTTTAAACAGATAGCCAACTGCTTTTACACAATACTGCTCCAGATCCCCTAATGGCATCTAAAAGTCTTCAATCACTGCACTGAACCTTCCAAGAATAACAAGCCTTGTAGGCTGAACAACTGACTGCCCATACTACCACTACCACAAGCAGGAACCCCACGACGGAAACTGACCACTTCCCCTTTACTCATGAGGAATAGTCTCATGATGGGAACCGAATTGCCCCCTCAAGCAATAATGAGTTCTCCAAAACCTAACAGAACCAGGCCTAAGATAATCATCAACCAGAACACGTTTTGACAAAGGCTGCTTAATTATGCTGAATGCTTACTCCTGCCCTCAATTCTTCCCCTATGTAAACCTAGAGCTCATGTCAGTAGTCCAGAAGATAAGGTTGAAGACATTTGGTTCCCACCAGTCTTCCCAGTATGGCTACACTGAATATTAAATCCCTTTCCTAGTTCACCATTAGATTTTCCTCTTTGTCATACATTTGTGGCAAGTAGCTGGACATGGTTTGATGGTACTCCCCAAGGTCAGGAGGTCCTGTGGCCTCAGACTCTGGCCACAACAGTTTGTTTTTTATACAGATCAACTGTCAAATCTATGAGTATGTATAACCTAAGCAGTTCAAATCAATTTTTGTATTATTATTATTATGATTGTTCAACTCTGAAAAATGGAATGATTGTTGCTCCCAGGGTTAAACACTACCATTAAAAAGAAGGAAGACACAATATTATATTCAAGGACAAAAGAAAATAATCCTCCCTGGGCAGAAGAATTCATGTGCCAAGGCCTAGACTCCTTTACAACTTTCCAAAGGAAAGAAATAAAACACATTATAATCACTGGTGTTGGTAGTAAAATTCTGTGTTTTATACACACAGATACTTCAGAACAGTGTCAGAGACATCTTGCTTTAGCTACATTTCCTGCATGGTAATGCTTTCCCTTGTTTTGAGAGTTTTGTACAAACACGATGTAAAACCATGACTAGTTAGAAGTACAAGGATGTTATCACTGGCCAATAAAAGTAATCTTCTTAGACATCAATGTGAGTAAGTCCCTGAGATCATTTCCATTAGCACAGTGACATTTAGCTCAGCACTGGCTCTCTGTGCGGCATCACCAGTGTGCTTCGCTTAGAGCTCTGCTGCTGCTGTCCCAAAGTTCTTAACCATTTTCAAACTAGGAACCCACATTTTCATTCTATACTGGGACCCGCAAATTGTGCAGCTGATCCTAGGCCTGCTTCTCAAGGTGTGGTCTGAGGACCAGCAGTATCAGTATCAACTATGGACATGTTAGAAATACATGTTCTCAGCTTACACCCAAGCCTTAACTAAAATCTGCAATGTAGCAAGGTCCCAGGGCTCCCACCATCCATATACAGTCAGAGAAGCACTATTCTATTGGAAGTAATTCTATATTGAAATATAAAATTTCTTCAGAAATACCATGTTGTGAAAGATACATGACAAATGGTATAAAAAACAAGATTAAAAAGTAAATAATGTAAGTGATGTATTTTGTTTTATACAAATCAACATAAGACTTCGGTTAAACAGAGCGGCAACCTTTCCCTTAAACTCATCCACCAAGAGCTTCATAATCACTTTAAAAGAGGAGTATCATTGTCATTAGATGAACCGTGTACCACCTAATTTATATGTTGAAGTGCTTGCTGACCCCCAATACCCCAAAATGTGACTGTATTTAGAGACAGGATCTTTAAAGAGGTAATTAAGTTAAAATGAGGTCATCAGGGTGGGCCCTGATCCAATATGACTAGTCTCCTTATAAGAAAAGGATATTTGGCCAGCATGATAGTGCACCCCAAAGGCTGAGGCAAGAAGATCTCAAGTTTGAGGCCAACCTCAACAACTGAGCAAGTCCTTAAGCAACTTAAGGAGACCTTGTCCCAAAATTTGAAAAAAAGAAAAGAGGGGTGTGGATGAAGCTCAGTGGTAGAGAACCCACTGAGCCCAACCCCCAGGATGAAAAAAGAAAGAAGGCGGGGGAAAGGAAAAGAAAAAGAAAAAACAAACAGAAATTTGGACAAGAGGCAGGTACAATGGGAAGACCATGTGAGAACACAGGAAGAAGGTGGCCATTCACAAGCCATGGGGAGAGGCCTCAGAAGAAACCAATCCTGCCAACACCATGATCTTGATCTACCCAGAGTGCGAGAATATACATATTTGCCATTTAAGAAGTCATTCGGTCCTAACCAAAAATAAAAATATTCTAACCTAACTAGTACATTCAAAAAGAGCCAATGTATATAAAAAATACAGTTTCTTCCTCCTTCTAACAACATTCAATTGGTGGGAGATAAAGGGGTAACCAAAATTGCTTTTTAGAAATTCTCCCAGTAGCCTTACATCAAAAAATCAAGTGAACTAACAAATATCAGGTAATAGACATTATTTATTCATAACTCCCATGGCGACACACAGTAGAATTTGCAACCTAAGAGGACATAGGAGAATATACCACAGTAGTCATCTGGGGATGACCCAAGACTGACCAGACCTCTATTTCTGCTATTTATACTGAACCAGAGTAATTTTGCCAATGCCAACACCCATTCTTTCTTTGGGTATTTTCACTAATATGGATACAATTAGACCTGTATGAAAGGCAATCTCAACTGAACCCATGCTCAAGGCTCTCCTCATTCGCTGCATGTGGACAGTGAGCAACATGAGCCAGGGGCACAGCTGTGAGTGGCAAGTGAGGGCCATTTACCCATCACTCTGCAAATCTAATTTTAAATTAGTGCTAAAGGAAGAACAAGACTCAGAATGTCAACTCAATAAATCCTAGAAATTATGACAAATGTGACTTTGCATCTATTTGCTTTTCAGAATATATGTGGAGTTCTGCCTGACTGACTTCTTTTGTTCTCTCCTGTTTTCCAATTTTTCCCCTTGGAGGAAAAGAAAAGACACTAACATTTACTTGAAAATTCTGATAGTGTACAATTCGTATTTATTACACATTCACTGGTTCAGAGTACAACTCTGCTACTTATTATTCTTAAATTAGGGGTGGGAGGAGGAGTTGGAAACTCCGCTAAGGATGAGCAAGGAAAACACTAGCTCTTGGTTTTGGAGCTGAGGTATCTTTTCATTCATTCATTGATTTTCTCATTCAACCAAAATTTCAGTGTCCCCCATATGTCAAACATCATTCTACACACAGGGCACACAACAATGAGCAAAGTATTCTCATAAGACCCTATTCTCATCTCATGTTGTACTAATAATCAAGGACAGCAATGTAAGAATTAAAACATGACAACATGAGGGTAACCTGTTGATCACAACTGAACACAAGCTCAAGACCAAGACAGCCACCATAGTAAAACTGGAATAAGAGAAGTTCCATCAGAAACAAAGAAGGGCAAGATCCTAATACAGAAACTGATTTGGTATCCTCCAGGAACTAAAAACATTCCACATGACTACAGTGTTGGTGGGTAAGGTATTAGTGATGTAAGATATGCTGGGGGAGCTTAGGACAGAGCAAGAGTTTCTATAACTATTGTTACCAAGCTTAAAACCTGTCATGCCTTGCCTCAGGGATAACACAATACTGTCATGATAACAAGAAATTGCCCTCCACACAACTGCAGGTCCAGGTAAGGTGCAAGGGACAGTAAGAGCAAGCAGAGAAGACCCTGCATCAATACACGGGTAAAGATTTGTGAGAACTCAAGACATAGACAAGTTAAGGCTGACAATGTACTTCAGTGAGCACCATCATCCTGAAATTCTTCACTCCCAGATTGCAAAATTTCCTTTCTCAGCATTTGGTCCTCCCTCAGACCCCAACTTCACGAAGGACTCCAATCTGACCAACAAGTTAAGAAGAAATTTCTTGTGGTGAATTCAAGGCCATCCATAATGCTGGCCCAATTTTCTTTTGCAGACTCTTTGTTGCAAATGTCCCGATGTATAACACACTGCTATTTGTTAACAGTAGTCAGAACTTGCCTGGAAAACTCTTTCTGATGCAATAAATTCTATAACAGTAGGTGAAACTACTCTGGAACACTGATGTAACTTAGGACATGGGTTGAATAGTCAACACATCCTTGCTACAGGAATATTGGTAGCATTAAATTAGACTGCTCCCCATAGCACCTTATAAAGAACATCAGCTTCACAAGGAGCAGCCAGTGCTTTGAAAGCCTACTATCTTCCCCACAACTTGTAAAAAATTTCACTCACACAATCTCATTTACCTCTCACAATTCAATCACTTAGTGTCTTCCCTGTGCCAAGCACTGCTCAAGCCTTACCAATGCAAATGTGAACAAAGTCAAAGACAAATGGAAGTTCAACAATATTGTAACCTTTTATTTTTTAAGAGGAAAGCGAGAAAGACACTGGTATATTATCAATGTGAGAGGCAGAAATGCTACAAGGTATAGATTGGGAGACAAAAAAAGACATAAAACAGGTTAAGTAATGGATGAGGAAACTAACGCTTGCAGGAGACAAGTTCATAATATAAGTAATCAAAAGCAGAATTCTGAAATTGCTTGAAAACAAAATGGGACGAAACACATACATATACAAGGCTATGTATATTGATAGGGTTGGGGAGGGTTGAATCTGGAGCCTCAAATATGCTAAGCATGCACTGTTATCACTGAGCTATACCCCTGATGCTATCTGAAGGTTTTAAGAATTTCAAAAAATGTCTTATTTGAGTACTACTTTAGAGTAGTTCCATAAAACAATGAGCTAAAATGACAGATATAAATAAACCACACTAATATTCAGCCAGAGTTCATATGTATTTTATAATGTAGAACATGTATCATTTTTAATCACCTATTTAGATTAACTAGCATGTATGCGTGCATGCACGCACACACACCTGCCGCTACTAAAACCCATAAATCACTGAGTATCTCAGAGCTATTAGAAAACATTAATTCAATTCCTCAAGCTAAATTACATTTCACAATTTCCATCAATGGACTTGAATAGAACCTTGAGATGATTAATGTTTTATCAGAGATTACCCAGACAGGGGAACAGAGAGCCTGCCATTTCGAATTTAGAATGGTAGTTCAGTACCACTGAGGAAGTGAAGACCTGAGCTATCATTTCTCTGAGCATCATGATTTAAATGTAGTAGTAAAAACTTGAAAAAGTTTAACTTATTTACAAATTCATTTCCGTCATTTAAGACTTGATATTGTTCTCTTGCTAGAAACCAAGAGACCAGAGAGTTTTGAGAAGGTTTAAAAATCTCACTGTTAAAAAGATGCATAATGCTTGTATGATCTGGACTCCAGAGAGGAACATTATTGGTACATGGTTTTACAAGCCCCTGCTACTCAGCTATTTAAAGCTAAAACATTTTTCATGGATTTACGTTTATTAGAGCCTACAATTATGACTTATGCCTTTTCCAAATGCTCAAATGATAGCTTCCTTTTGCACCTCAGAGAGCAAAGAAAAGGTTTATCACTTTAACAGTCATTACATGCCCTAAGGACAATACAGCACTCAGAGGACATGTTCTGTTAGCAGAAACTTTCTGTTTAGAGCATGCTACTGTAAGGACCTAGTGTGCAGGTCATCAATTTGTAAGAAGTATCTTTGAAGTGACGCACAATTTACACTTAACTTAATCAACATTAAATTAAACCTGTGTTTCCAATTACTAGAAAATCTAAATAGAAATTTTACAGTCATTTTGGTTTTTTCTTAACTCTGTGATCCATTTATGCAAATATCAACAAACCCTGTAGAAAAAGCTCTTCCTCTCTCTCACTAGGCTTTGCAAGTGACCAAAAAAACCCTGAAGAATGGGGAAGGAGTAATCCGGGAGTTATAAAGACAGGATTAACCTCCCACAAAGTCCTTTTGAAAGCAGATGAGGACGATGAAGAGAAAGGGGGTTTTAAAATCAGTAGGTCTCTAACCCAATTCTAAAAGTTGGGAATAAGATGAAGGAAAGTGGAAGGTAAGGGCTTGTGCATTCCTTAATGCAGCAATCTCAAAAAGCTGCAGGGGTTGCACTAGCAAATTTTAATATATTAGCTAAATCTTAAATAAATCTGAGAGATGGCTGAAGAGACTAGGGGTCTATCTAGCCTTATATTCATAAATAAGAAATTGCTATAAGCTATAAAGTTTAAATATACCGAGGGGAAATTCTACAGTCCCAGAGCCAAAGATATTCCAGCGACCTGTTTTATCAGAGATGTTGAAAACCCCAGAGACTCTAAGTTCATAAAAGAAGGGTAAAGGAACAGGTCCCAGGGTGTTAAGGTGGAGCAAGGAATAAGGCAGTAGCTGATGTGTATTATATCAGGTGTACATGAGAATAAGAACAGCTGGGAAAGATCTGGTGGTCTCAGCAGCCTGGACCTGTGGTGACACCAGGACAAGGGTGGCAACAGCTGATTAGAGCCCAATATCCCAAGGGGAATAACTTTCTCTAGCCACTGTGAACCTTCAGTACTGTCATTTCCCCCACACACACTTTGGCGCGCGCCAAAGTGTGTGTTTTCTCAGCAATGGGGGCTAGTAGTATTGGGGATGGAATCCAGGGCCTCCCACCACTCAGCTACACCCCCAGCCCTTTTATTTGTATGATATATTAGAATGAAATATATAACATGTTCATATGTTCATATTTGGCATATTTTGTTTACAAGTATTGCCAATAAGTTATATGGAGACAAATATCTTTTTTTAGGAAAATAAATTTCACCTTCACATCATTTAAAACATTATTGCTGAGGGAATACAATTCTTAAAATTATCCTAATTTTCTGAGTGGGGAAGATAAAGTGGGGGTGATCCACATGCACACAGAGAAGAAAAGGGGGAGACAAAGCCCCTGGGGGGGGAACAGGAAGCTCCTGACTCTCCACAGTTATTCTGCTCCTTGTTGATTCTTCTGTGACCTGGGCTGGGGCACCACTGTCTCAAGAAACATGAGAACTGCACTTCCACCAAATGATTAAATCTTAAACATGTGCTCTTGTAGAAGAACACGCTTCTAATTTCTGCCATTGGGTATCAATTACTATCTGCTCAGTAATGACTCTGTAGTGACTTTCTTGCAGATCATATGCCCATTTCTCCAAGAACCTATCACACTGCAGGCCAAGAGTTGGACACCACATTTTCCTTGAAACTTCAAAAGACATTCTTCTATCTTAAAACCAAGTTCATAAGCAATAACTAATACTCATAAATGTCTGTCTGTACTGCAGAATACATATTATCTACTTAAGCGAAAAACAAAGAATTCTAAAAGTTTCCCAAAAGCATCAAGAAAGATCTTGGGAGGGGGAGATACTAGTCAAATTGTATCCTTATGTTATGTGCATGTATGAATATGTAATAATAAATCCCATCATTATGTACAACTTGGGTGCATCAATAAAAAATAAAAGAAGGATCTCTGAAGTTGAGGCTGAATGAAAGTGACACTTGACGAAGAACACAAAAAGAAAGACACAAAGATACAATTATGAAAAATATATGACAAATAAAGGGGAAAGTGAAATTTTAAATATAAATAAACTACTGGAACACAGAATTGGCACCAGATGTCAGTTTGAAATTAAATTTTAGCTTTATCACAAGAAATTGTCCACCGTAAAATAACATTCGAATATTCAAAGCTAAAAATAAATAGAACATTCAATTATATACCTTAATTTTTCAGTGCACTTTTGTAATAATGAGAATATATTTATTTTACTTTTTAATACATTTTTATTAATTTTAAACTGATACATATGAACATAAATATTAATGGCGTACTAAGCGGTGTTTTGATGCATGTATACAATGTACAATGCTTAAAATCAAGTCGAACATATCTATTTCTCTAAACATTTACCATTTTTTATGGTTAAAATATTCAAAATCCTGTGCTGGAGAGGTGGCTGATTGGTAGTGTTTGCCTGGCAAGCACAAGGACTTGGGTTTGAACTCCAATACCATATACACAACTAAGCGGAGGAAAAAACAAAGACCAGATTAAAAAACAGATAGAAATTGAAAAAAAATAACATTCAAAATGCAAAGCTTTCTGAAATGTACAGTACATCATTGTTATCCACAGTCACCCTACAATGCAGTAACACACCAGTTTGTCTTCTAACTGTAACTTAGAGCCCATTGGTCAACTCTTACCCATTCTTCCTTCCTTACCTTAAAACATTGTTTGTTTGTTTGTTTGTTTGTTTGTTTTTAAAGAGAGAGGGACAGTGAGAGAGAGAGACACAGACAGAATCAGTTTTATTTAGTTTTTCATGTGGCTTTCATTGAACGCTTCATTCTATATGTGGTGCTGGGGTTTGAACCCAAGTACTTACACATGCCAGGCAGGTGCTATAACCGCTGAACTCCAGCCCCCATTATAACATATTATTGAAAACATATTAAAATATTTTAACTTTATATATCACAATTCAATTTTCCTTTTAAAGTAAAGGCCTTCATGGAACTTTTAAAATCTGATAAATGATATCTATAAAGATACCTATTTGTTTTTAATGGATGTTGGGGATCAAATCAGGGTCTCATACATGCCAAACAAGCAGTCTACCACTGAACTGCACACCCAGCCCAAAGAAGCCTTGATTTTTAATGGTAGGAAATTGAATGCTTTCTCCTGGGTTCATGAATAAGACAAAGCCACACAAACCATCATCACAGTACACAATATTATGCTGAGATACTAGCCAGTGGAATATGACATGAAGAAATAAAATTAATGAAGACTAAAAAAAGAAGGAATTTATAGAAAACAGTCCGAGTGCCTAAAATGAAAAAGAGAAAAAAGTATCAGTAGTACCCAGTGTGAGGCAGGCTGTGAAGAAAAGTAACACCAATATATCCACCATAAGACTTGAGCAAAAATATTTATAGGACATACATTTAGGAGAGGAAAAAAACAAGGGGAAAGGAAGAGACTGCCCCAGATACAGGCAAAAGGGACAGACTGAACAGAATTTGAAAACAATTAAAGACAGAAAACTAAGTCTCCTTTTATTATCACTATGTACTAGCAATTTCAAAGAATGTCAACAATTTAAAAAAAAAAAAACTCTCCAAAAGGAATCCTTTTCATTGCTCTAAGGTCAAAAATAATTACTGCGGTTACTGTCAAATTTTAATTTCAGTTGTGCTTAAATACAAATCAGCATTTTTCTTTGCTTATGCATTAGTGAGCACTCTTTCCAATGTAAGTTATTTCAGAAAACTAATTACAGAGTTATCCTGCCCCACCACGACCCACCAAAACTTAGCAACACTGATTCATTTTTCAGACAATTCTTAACAGTTCAGAATCATTAAAGCTTGCCCTGCACACCATTTGCTTCTCCCACCCCTAGTACTAGTTTTATAGTAGACTTACATTTTAAAAATGAAATTGATTACAATAATAAATATAACATATTTCCATTTTATCTCTCCATGCAGATACTTAGAATGTTTATTTGGAATTATAATTTTTCAACTATGAGGACATCATTTGAAACGCACTAGAATGATTCATAAAGCGAGGGAAGACATTGTAAAACTCCTGAAAGTTACTGTGAAATGAGATACTTATGAGTCTCTGACAGGACTGTCTTGGAGTCTTTCCCTAACTACTTACTTATATAGAAATTGTTCCTTTATGTGAAAGAAAACTTTCAAAATAAAAACGATAAAAAGGAGTGCTCTGTTGAATTTTAAACAAAACAGATTGACAAATCTGGCATCAATGTCCGTTAAACATGAATATATGGCATAGAAGAATTCTCACAAAGTCAGTGATAAATTTGGAGAAGGCTCAAAAACAGAAACCACAATGTTTTTAATCGTTACACTGACATAATAATATATAAGTTCACATTTTTCAAACGTACATGTAACTAAAAACTACTAATCAACTTCTTTTTAACATCTATGTAACATAATAGTTATAATTTAACAGACATGATTAAAATATTGAGATTCACTTTTGCTGAAACAATATTCTGATAATTACAATTATGTTTCCTGTCATATTGATAAAAATAATTTTGTTGTATAGCAGGGTGGTTCAAAAATGAACTACACTGAGTGTTAAACACATCAGGTATGTCTTTCATGTGAAACCCCAGATTCAAAGCAATGTACATCCATTAGCACTAAAATGATTTATTTAAATTGTGGAATAATCATAAAATAGAATACTACACAAAATAATTACTGCTACATCCAACAACACAAATGAATCTTACAGGCACAATGATGAGCAAAAGAATCCAGAAATGATAGTGAATAATGTATGGTTCCACTCCTATGAAGTTTGAGAACACAAAAGACTTGATCTACAGTGATGCATCAGAAAGATGTGCAGGGATGCTGACTGGGATGTGCACCCACAAGCCTTCTTGCACACAGAAAATGTTCTTTATCTTAACCTGACTAGCAGCTACATATGAGTTCATATATATCCACCACTTTTTCCAAGCCTTCACTATATTTACACTTGAACTATTAAAAAAAAATCTTCTTTGACTACCCACAAATGTACATAATTAATAGAAAGCAGCACTGAGGTTCAAAAAGTGTAAAATATGTTCCCAAGAGCCTTAGAACTTTAAAAATTTATATATACTTAAGAGTAGTTGACAAATAGTGCTGCAGATTTTAAATTTCAAATGTGACTATGTTCTCCTTTAATGTGATAGCTTGGTAGAGAGAAATAAGTAGAAATTAGTATAGTCAAGTATTAAGAATAGTAAATGGCTATCAAAATTAAAAACATTATATGGGACCTGAGGGAGTATACCAGAAAAATAAATGCTATGCTTTGAAAAATCATTCTTTGCTGGCAGGTTGTCAAAATTGTCCCAGAATGAAGCAACAGCCCCTTGGTAGGCTGCAAGTTTAAATTAGAAAGGACCACCTGCCTAGTGCTTTGCAGCTTTGACGTTAATAAAGTTGTCTTTTTTTTCCCCTTAAGAGCTCATCTTTGTCCTTGTTGACATCCTGCCCTTGGCAGAAAAGACCGGACATATTCCAAGAACCCCAGGGGTTAATACTCTTTGCCCAATGATAATATTAACTTGCCTGGGTTTAATCTGCAAAGGTTGTCTCTTTTGCCTAATTCCCTCCAAAATAATGCAAAAGGCAGGCAAGCAGTAAAAGAACTCACTGAATAGCAGTCACTCCATTCACAATGAAGAGTCTCATCCTGGGTTTGGGAAAGGGGCTCCCAAGTCAACCAGAGTTCAAAACACAGAATGAAACCTTAATTAGCAAAGCAATTAGCAAAGAGGGGGGACACCAACAACTCACTTCTTTGCCACAACCTATGTGACCAGAAGCATATAACACCATGAGAGGCTATAATATTCATTCTAGCATATCAGATAGTTAGTAGAAGGAGCAGAGGAGACAGGAAGTGAAGGAATGAAAATAGACAAAATAAACCAGACAATATAAAGCATACATGTAGCAGTCAAAGGGAGAAAGTAAAAAAAGGTAAGCAGAAGCTAGGTTAATTTAGACCATTGCCCTAAGTACAAAAAAAGATGACTATGGGCATGGAGCAGCCCCCAAAAAGCCCAGGTCATCATCACACTTATTTCTTAGCATTAACTTCTCCTGGGGAGTGGTCACAAACAACATAGGCTAAATAGGACACTAAGAAGGAAAGTGATAATAACCTCCATCTGGTAGAAACCAGAATAAAGACTATGCATGGTACAGCAAAAGTGACTATACACCCCAATCTGGTGGACACTGGAATAAGAAACATGCAAAATACAGTGAAAAGCAGCCCCCTTCCCAAACAAGGACATCAAATCTCAGCCCACTTGGTTATAATGCCAAAATCTCCACCCCAGTACAACATGCACTAGGCAAGCAAGAGTATCCCATAAGTTCCACCTCAAAGCCTGAGCCAGCTCCAACTCCCAGATGTTGCATCCCTGAGTAAACCAAGACCCCACATAAGCCAACATTCCTTTGTCCTCAGGGAACCTGGGAATTTTGGTCAAGAGACCACCTAAATTCCCGACTGGTGTACATCAATAAAGCTCCCTTCTGCTAAACTCAAACCCTGTCTGGAAGTTTCTACTGGTTTATATGGGAGACAAGGACCCTCAACCCTAGGGCTAACCCAATCAAGCAGCATGTTACTAGGGGAACTATTCAACTTCTGGGCCAGCGCCTCCGTAACCAAATCTTGTGGGATGATGGTGATGCTCAAACGTGGCTTTACTCCCAGATGCTTTTGGGAACAAGAAATTCAAGTTATTGTGAATACAAGTTCTCTGAGGAGGACACATTCATCTTCAAGGTCCTGAAGACCATTTCACCTTGGCTGAGTAGAACACTTTGACTGTGGAGAGATGCAGCTCAAGGGCCAAACTTATTTTGGACTGAGGCCCTTTAGTGTCCATTTACTTGCAACCTATGTATCTGATGTAACATTCCACTATTAGGTGACTCTTGGGATGTATGGCTATGTTTAGCACACCTCTAGACTCCGTCAATCCTAACGCTAAGAGTGTTGTAGGATAACATCTGAAACCAACAGGCAAGATTTCCCAACTCTGCTGTAGATGCCCCCCTAATGCCTCCACAAAGGTATTTATTGAATGCACTGATTTATTGCTTTCTTTGTTCAGTAGCTTTTACAGTTCATGTACTCTCTTCCAGGGCAAAACATGTCATCCAGACAACTAGAATCTATTTTCCCAGTCCACAGTCACTAACATTTGGCTCATTATAAATTATTTTCTTATTTCCTTTAATGCAGTCTTTATTTTAGGTCAGTACTATCCAGAGTTTTCTCTGAAACCTTAAAAATTCTCTTAATAAAGGGATTCTCTTATTTCCCTAAAAGAGGTCTCAAAGCAAAGGACAAATACCCAAATGAAATATACTTCTGTGAGAGTTATAAAACTGTAATATTCAAGTAATTTCTTATTTCCAATTTCCATAGGAGTAAGAAAACATAGAAATTACATTTGCATGTGGGTATAAAGGTATGTGTTTGGGTACAAGGGTTGCATATGGGCACCTCCAACTTAGGCAGAATGACCAAGAACAGAAGAAGAGCAGGAGAAGATGAGTCTGGAAGCAAGGAAAATCACTCCTGATTCAATTCATCAAGTTAACATGCTGCAGGGAATGATGTCCCAGGATTTCTTATGGTTTGTTGGTTTCTCATGGGTCTTCGGAGATATATAAGCTACATTTCTATAAAAGTGTAATCCCTGGGGGCTGGATGGGTGGCTGGATGGTTACAGCGCTAGCCCGGCATGCTCGAGTATGCAAGTTAGAACCTGAGCACCACATACACAACAATGTCTCAGAGCAATGAAGGTCACACGAAAAACTAAATAAAAATAAAAAATGTTTCTCTCCCCCCCCCTTTAAAAAAAAAAAGTGTAATCCGTGGCATAGGCCTAACATAGCTGCAGCATGTGTGGACTTGCCTGGATTTGTAGACAGATGCATTATGTTTGTGGTAAGAGGAGAAGCAAATTAGACTTAAGCCCCAATCTTAACCTTTGGAGGCCAATCTCAGTTCCTGGGAAGGTAGCACCCCGTTTTCTTCATTTTACAGATTTCAGAACTGGCATCTTTACCGAGTCCAACCCATACAGTCGTTACATTAAAACCATTAAAACTTACACCAATTTATAGATGAATTCACAGCACGTGCAGTCTGTATTTGCAAACAACTCTCCAGGGTACACACAAATGTGCTAAAAACTGCAACATTTCATAGTCATATCAAAATAAAAAGATGACAGCGTTCCCAAGATGAGGCTGAAGTGATGGGTTTCGTGCCAACAATAGGAATTCTTAATGCGTAACAGCCAGAAGAACCGTTGAATAATTAAGAAACTTCTTAGGAGAGTGAGAGTGAAAACGATGAGTAGAGAATTAATGGACTAATGAGAAGGATATTCTGTTTTGTACAAATTCTAGTAATTACACAAATTCCAGATGACACTCTGTTTTTTATTATCCAAATGTGTGGAAAAAGGGAGAAGTGGAAGTCCAACTTTTGGCATCCGTTTCTGTGTCATCTGACACACTCCTCCTCAGAGCTCAATTTGCAGTCTGCAGGAGGGCCCAGGCATAACCAGCAAGGAAAATTTGGACTCAAAGACCTAAAATGGTTAGAACCAAGTCGTGTCCCTCTGAAGTCTGTTCTCTAGCATCAGCATTAAGACCCACAGGGGCTGGAGCTGGGGCTCAGTGGTTGCACCATGTACACAAGGAAGTCTCAGAGCAAAGAAAGCTACATGAAAAACTAAATAAAATTGATTTGATTCTGTCTTTCTCACTGTCCCTCCCCCTTAAAAAACAACAACCATGGCTCTGTGAGGAACATTTAGGTGTTTTCTTTCATTTATTTGAGGGTAACAGCACAGGCTTTAGGGAGGCAACCGCCCCATGCTCTAGCTAATACAGACCCCCACATTAGCCTTTCAAAGTTCTCGTCAATATCTTGACCTTTTTGAGTTTTGAACCAATCGCCCCGCACATTCATTCTGCACCGTGCCTGCAAATCATGCAGCTGGGCTGAATAAGAGCCTCGTTTGTTCTGAGGGCTCACTCCTTTCGCTGGCTACTAATCGAGACCTACCGCAGGCTGATCTGTGGAACCTCTCTACACGACCTGGCCCAGCACCAGCTCCTGCAGAACTCAGCACAAGAGATTTCAACTTGCTCTTATTTCCATGCTACTAAAATATAGTAGAATTTTAAATACATAGGCAGTCTCCCACAGCCATTGCTCTATTATTCCCCCCACAATTGGCTCTCCTCTGTCCTTTGCTCTCTCCAACAATTTTTATAATGTAAAAACTAAGGCAAAAACTGGAAGAAATGCAAGTCATTGTCTTTTCCACCATTAAAAAAAAAATCAACAAAACACAAAAACCACCCTCCTATATAGCAGCACATAACTCTTTTCTGTTCTCCATGGAGCAAAGTTGAATCAACTCTTTGGTTCATATCTGTTGATATTTTTGAATTGACTGTACAACCCCTTTTAATAGCTGCACCAAAAGGCCCTTAACATGTAAAAATAAAAAATATATGCCACCAACATGTAAAAAATCCAGAGACACCATGTGAATAAATTATTTATAGACTAATTTTGGACTCAAGGCAATATTCTAAAGTGAAAGAAAAAATAATTCTAAAACTAACCATTTTGGTCCAAATTTGGAACCCCAGGTACATTTTCAACTCTATAGTTATTTCTGGTCAGACAACACTGAAATAAGATTCCACCAAGCTTTGTGGAACATACTGGTAATCCCAGTAACTCAGGAGGTCATGGCTGGAGGATAACAAGTTGAGGCCAGCCTGGGGGCAACTTAGACCCCGTCTCAAAAAAAAAAAAAAAAAAAAAAAAAGTTTTGTCTACCAATAGCATGAGAAAATTAACCAAATACATAACTTCATGAATTTAACATGACAAAATTTGAAGGGCCTCAAAAACCAATGAGCATAGCAGTTTGCATGATAAGTTTTCAACAAATGGAAAACTAAAGCAATGCATGGCAAATGACAACTATCTCAATACCACCAGGACCTCATGAATACTAAAACCTGTTCTTAAGATTATACAAGATTCCTAGGATGCTGAACCAGTTGGACAAGAGCATCAGATCAAGGTCTTGAACACTTATTTTCTCCTCTCAAAAGTGTTTTTCAAAGCATGAAAATTGTAAGAAAGGGGAACTGGAGCTGTAGCTCAGCAGTTACGGCGCCTGCCTGGCATGCACACGTATATGGGTTCAAACCCCAGCACCCATGTACACAACTAAGTGTCAGAGGAACAAAAGCCATGTGAAAAACTCAATAAAAATTGATTCTCTCTCCCTCTCCCTCCTTCTCTCTCTCTCTCTCTCTCACTGTCCTTCTCTCTTTAAAAAAAAAAAATTGTAAGAAAGTATGAAGGGTTAGGCAATGAAAGATGAGAACAGATCATTCTTTTGACATTACCTCTTGAAAAGTCAGACAATCTTCTTCAGAATATTTTTTATTAGGAGTAGTTAATTTCTAGGAAATGGAAATATACCAAACTTGTATAATTCTATAAATGTAGTGGCTCCAGTTAATGGTTTCAAAGTTCAGAATCTTATACCAAAGGAGCCTCCTGTTGACATTCTGATTATTTACAACAGATTCACCAAAATCATTCCCAGTTTCTAGAAGTATGCTCTTATACTTTCCAATGTACATTCTGTTGACAACAACTGGAGATAGCATCAAATATATCACTGATGATATGTGGCAAGAAACATGAGGCATTAAACTACCCTAAATCCTAATAAATAAAGCAGGTACCTAGCAAATCATCACAGAATGTGAAAGTCACTGGCAGTTCTTAGTTAGGAAGCCACAGTTCTGACTATTATGACCCTTCTCTTATCCTAGCAAATGTTCAGATGAAACCTACAAACACAATTGTCACTAAATTATACTACTACTAATTATGTTCAAAAGAAGTGATAGAAATGGGCAGTGCTCATCAAAAATTGGTCAGACATTATAGGAACAGAAAACACTCTTTAAACAGCTAAATCATTATGCAGAAAATATTAACAGAAATCTAGCCTTAGAGGACAGCTAAAAGGATGATCAAATCAACCAGAAAATGTTACATATAGACTTGTTTTAATCATCAAAGAAGGAAAAAACCATGTTGGTACAAAGAATAAGTATGAAGAAAACTCTAGGGAACCAGCATGATCATGGGTGAACTCTATTCATTCTAGAATATGATAGAATGTTAGTAGTGGATGTCTTCCCCGCCCCTCAAAATATGGAAGATATCCATAGCCCTTTTTTTTTTTAAGAGAGATGTACAGAGTAAAAGAGAAAAATCAATTTTATTTAGTTTTTCACCTGTTTTCCATTTCTCCAACACTTAGTTGTTTGTGTGGTACTGGGGTTCGAACCTGGATCTTTGTGCATGACAGGCAAGTGCTGTAACCACTGCGCCACTATTCCAGCCCCTTTCCATAGGTTTTGATTATGGAAAATATACAAAGCAAATTGAATTAGCCAGGGGTGTGTACACCTGCAGTCCTATGTGTTTGTGTTGATGACAAAGTTGGAAATTTTATGTGCATATGATTGTAGAAGTGAGGAAAAATACATCATACAATCACAGTGAAAGTGAGAGGCCTTCTTTTCTTTTTTCAAAAGATTTCATTGCTGGTCTGGAGCAGTGGCTCAGTAGTTACAGCACTTGCCTGGCATGTGCGAAGACCTGTGTTCAAATCCCAGCACCATATACACCACTAAGTGTCAGAGCAAAGAAACCCAGATGAAAAACTAACTAACCCTGATTCATTCTTATTCTTATTCTTTCTCTTTCTCTTTCTCTCTCTCTCTCTCTCCTCTCTTCCCCCTCTCTCTTCAAAAATGAAAAAAAAAAAAAAGACTTAATTACCGAAAATATTGTACTCCCTGGAAATTTAAGAGAGACAAAAATCAGTCCATTTTCATGGTGCTTGCCAACTCAGTCATCAAAGAATTCTGCCTAATTCTGCCTAGAATTAGGCAGAATAAGAGCTGATTTACACTGGCATTCATTAATGACTCAATGCTTGCATAAGGCTAAACCCTGTGGTGGCTAGTAAAATTAATTACAGCTTTCAAAGGTATTCTGTGCTTCATAGTTACTTATAAACATAAACTCATATAAATAAATGCTTTCCATCACAATTTTATACCTGCAGAAAGACATTACATAACCTTCCTTAACAACTAAGTTCATTTACTGTTAAAACAACAGTATTCCTCAATCCAAAAATAGAAAGGAAACAAGTCAGCCAAAAGTGAAGTTTTTCTGGAAATATGAAACATTTTATAGGGAAGTACAACCTTATAAAGTATTGCCTACCCACACATTATCTGAACAAAACCAGAAGACAAAACAGGTGAAAAAACTCAACATCAAAAGTAGCACAGACCACTCCCGTAGAGGACAAGAAAAAGAAACTCGAGGAAGTATTTCAGGGTTTGCTCATGCATTTTCAAAATCTATTTCAAAAATGGCCATAAACACTAATTAACCACTATTTTTAGAATTTCTTCCTTCTAATAAGGATTTAAAACAAAATTAAACAAAAATCTGGATTTTGGAGCAAGCACATGAATTCCTATCACTCTTTGAGGTCCCATAAACAATTTTTCACAATAAAAATCTTTTATAAATTTCTAGTTTTTTAGAAACTAAGAACTGATAAATTTTAATCCATGTACATGAAGATGGGAAAAAAGCCTAATGTGTTTAGAATAAAACAATTCAAATATAGTATGAATAGTATGAATTTTTAAATACAGACTATAAGCTATATACAAACATAATGATGTGCTAGAAATGTGTGAATGTAATTGTATTTTTTTAAATAGAGAGAGAGGGACAGCAAGAGAGACAGAGAAAGAGAGAAACAACTTTATTTAGTTTTTCACATGGCCTTAGTTGCTCCAACACTTAGTTGTGTACGTGGTGCTGGGGTTTGAACCCGGGTCCTCGTGCTTGCCAGGCAAGCACCGAAACCACTGAGCCACCGCTCCAGCCCAATGTAATTGTATTTATGTGCCCAAGTGGTCTAAAACTGGGTTTAAGATGGAAAAAAAAAAAAAATATATATATATATAGATAGATAGATAGTTTTAACTTCATTTTCCATGTATATCTCAAAAATCCTTAAATTCACACATATTTTCTCAATCAAAAAGAAACGTACCCTTAATGAAGAGTAATTTTTTAAAAATTAAAAAGCTTAATGGAAGATAATTTTAATTTCTTTTAATTTCTTTTAATTTTTGCCTCCTCATTCACTTTTTCCAAATGATCATTACGGAGCTATAAAATGATGGTTATGGACATATAACAATGATGATATTGTGAGGAACCTAGGCTGAGTGTTGGCCATGTAATGTCACCAGCTCCTTAGGAGTTTTGTATAATCTTGGGGAGGCCAGGTGAAATTTTGATGACTGAGTTCCTTGTTCTTCCCACAGAGGGCAGCATTGAGGTTTTATGAGATAATGAGGGAAAAGGCTTCTCTCAATGCTGGTATGTGGCATTAGACCCAATGAATAGAAATTCCTATTGCTAGACAGCATAGCAGTAAAGCCACATGGGTACCACTATTCTCATACTGAGGGAAATGAGAGGATGAGAACTTAAAGTGATCTGTCTGTGAAATGACTAGCAACTGTGGTTGGAAAATGGCAGAAAGAGAGATGATAAAGTACTTGAACAGCCAATCAAGAATACAAAACTAATTAATCTTTATTAAAAGCTACAGTTAATTAATCTTTTTTAAAGTACATAATTCTCCAAGCTGCTGTATAAAACCTAAACCAACACAGGTGGATCATAAATTAAGCAAAGCTACTAACAGCACAAATATTAATATTTCTACTAGAAGTCTAATACCAAAAAAAATTTTTCCCCTGAATTTAAAGGCAAACTCAGAACCAGCCTACAATTGCTCCTAATCAGTTCTAGTTATTTTAAAGCATTAACATAATTGTATTTTTGCACCTTTATAAAACCGTAGTAAAGTGAACAATATATGAAGAAAGCAAACTCTGGCCTCCTGATTAATGTGTACTGCTCAGGCTATTGACTGTTTTTTTTTTTTTGATTCACCTCTCAGTTTCACCTTTTTTAGGTATAATCTGTGAAATGCAAAGATATACAACTCATTTTCATTAGAAAACAGCTGCAAACATTTCTACAGCTTAAAATTTGAGCTCAACATTTATGCAATTACAAAGTATATTTTGTAGGAATAATAGAGCTACGTATCATAAATACACACCAGCAGCACAATGTTAAAATCATTAAATTTTATCTAATTACCATCCACTCTCTGGAATGCACATGGTCTGGCTTACAATGAATCATAATTATTCAATCACACAGCATAGCACCACATAACATCATGAGAACTAGCAAATGTGTGGCCTTCCTATTCTACCTATTGTAAGAACAGAAAGAAAATTTAGACAATATGACACCACAGGAAAAGGGCAAACAAATTCATTTCTTATAGGAAAAAATAGGTTTAAAAGATAAGTGTCTATCCTATAGTCTCTGGAAGTCACCTTTCTGTGTTTATGGAGGAAACCATTTAGTGACAATGTGTAAAAACCATTTTGCATCTTTTCCTGAATGCTTTGTTAATAATTATTTTTAATTTGATTTTTAAAATTATATAGCATTAAAAACTGTGGATCTATAATACTAACCTCCACTGGTCGCTAGATCCTTTTATGAACGAACTTATTCAAGTTATTAAAATCGTAGCAATCACTAACATTATACTGCTAGGCTGTCCTTATAATAACAGCTTAAAAACATAAAAACAAAAGGACAGGCAAACTCACACACCACACACACACACAAACACACACACACACACACACACACGTGTTTTTATGTCATGCGTGGCTTTCAAGGGCAAATAGCAAAGTTCTGGGAAAGGAAAAAAATTTTTCCTAGGAAGGAAGAGAATGAGGGAGGGAAAGAGGGAAGGAGGAAGTTTCCTTCTTGGAAAGAATGATCATTATATCATCACACTGCAATTCTCTCTCAGAGGAAGGAATAGAAATCTACAGAAAATTATTTCAAAGCTATCTCTGAAGAACAGCCAATAGGAGCTGGAAGCTCAGCTCAGGGACACCCAATTTGGGGATATCAAGAAGCTCTCTTAACAATGAGCAGTTAGAAGGCAAAGAGAAAAATGAATAAAAATATGAATTCAAAAGAAAATCATGATGAGACCAAAACAAAAAACAAAAAAGTATACTATGTAAGGGTAACAAAACTGATGAGGAATGGTAGATTTTAAAACAAGTTTTATCTAATCATACCCAGAGCATTTCTTTCAATCATGCTCTAAATTTCTAACACATATTTAAAATAATTTTAACAATGGTTGATGTTCTGCTTAACTTAAAGTGTATGTCAATATGTCTATAAGTAACCTAGCAATTAGATCCAATTAGGTCCACAAGTTCAGAAGCATTTAATTGTTTCTCAAACTGAAAGCAAAGCACATGGGGCTGGGGAGGGGGTGGCCAACATTCACAGAATAGGTGTTTGTAAATCTAACTCACAGAAGGGACAGCCACCAAACTTCAGGGGGATTCAGAGAAGATCAAAATTACAGATTTTAAATTGTTATATTAATAACTTTTCAATTTTTTTTAAAGAAAGTGAGTTAGAGAGAAAGTTAATCTTTTATTTTTCATCTGGTTTTTGTTTTTCCTCCACTTAGTTGTATATGTGATGCAGGGGATCGATCCCAGGTCTTTGTTTATGCCAGGCAAGTGCTCCACTGCTAAGCCACCTCTCCAGACCAACTTTTTAATTTTTTAGGTAAGACTATGAGTTTCTTAGTAAAACTGTGAGAGATAAAATTTAAAACAAAGAAAATTTGGTCTGAATTTTTAATAAGAAACTACTTTAAATCACTTCATTATATTACTAACCACACCCCTCTATCATCTATATTCCCTGGTACAAAAATTACAACAGCCAAGAACCCCACAAAGCTCTACTGTTCAGAATGAAAACTCAAAGTTAAAAATATAAATGAACACAAATTCTCTACTACTTCATCTAAAACTGAAGTTTCTAAATCTTTATGTAAAATATTTAAGAACTTAACACAAAATTGTTTATTGGGCATCTAATGATGTTCAACTAGCAATGCCTATAAACAAAGGAATAATGTATGTTCACCACAAGACCCAGCAGCACACACCAGCAATCTCAGTGGCTCAGGAGGTTGAGACAGGAGGATAGCAAGGTCAAACTCAGCCCCAACAATTTAGCAAGACCCTGTGCCAAAATTTAAAAAGAAAAAGAAAGAAAGAGAAAAAGAAAAATACAAAGGGATGGGGATTTGGCTTAATGGTTGAGCACCCATAGATTAAATTCCCGGTACCAAAAAAAAGTATGTTCACCTAAGACCTTCCACATCAGAATACACACAGACTCCAAGCTCTTCAGAAATACTTTCTTTTGCTTGAAATTCAGTAACTCCTGTAAAACCAGAAATATATTTCTTTTCCACCCCTCTTAAAATAGCTTTTCTCAACTCTCAGTGACATCAAGTGAAATTCTGCACCAAGGAAGCCAGCAGGTGATAATACTTCCATAACAGTGACAAAGCAAGTCACAATTAGTGTTAAAATGAGAAAGTGACAATAGAGGTCTGATAAATGGCTATGTATCCATTTTGAAATAAAATTGACCCACCCTCCTCCAGAAAAGAGTAAACCCAAAATGAACAAATGTATTTTTAAATCTGCAAATAGATGAGCCACTTTCTTCAGATGTCTTTTCAGTGATGACATCCTTCCTCATTTACTGTTTTCCACTGGATCTCCCCAATATCAAACTCAACACATCTAAGGCGACATCCATTTTCACCTACTCCACATCTGTGTCTCGCAGAGGCATCTGCTCCTCTAACCACTGCAGCCACAGACACCCCTCCAGACTCAGTCACACCATTCACACCTCAATGCTAGGGTAATGCTTAGGGTCAACTACAATGTGATCCCAGCCTCCTTTCTGGTTTCACTGCTACCTTTTCCCTAAGGTTTCCTCGTGGTTCCCCAGGCACACTTCATCATTCCTATAACTTTCCATTTACCCCCCACCCCCACTGCAGCCCCTCACTGAATGTTCTGGTCCACCAGTTCATCCCCATAAACCTTCATGGTCCAGCTCAACACCACCAGCTCCTAGAAAGCTAGGCTATTCTCTCCAATTACAAACATGACCCTGGCACCTGTACTGTTTATTGCCACTGGAATATTTATTGAATGAGTGATTTCAGTACTCTAAATTTTATTGTATAGATTTATAATGTACTTGCCAACTTTTCTTTTTTAGTTTTTCTTTTACCACCACCATGAGATTGAGACTACCCAAGCATGAGCAGGCACCTCCTTTCACACACTGCTGAATCTCTCCTCTGTGACCACACATTGTTACAGAAACAGGAGGTGCTCAGTTAATAGAGTCTCAGAACATAAACAGCTTTTGAGAATCGGCAGGTTTAATATCTTTGAATGCCCTCTACAATATTCCTACCACTCATGCTCTGACTTTACCAAGCTCTCCCCAACAATGGACCCCTGGCATTGTGCAGGAAAGACCTTTATTTCTGGACCAGAATGAACTTCTAGTTTCACCCTTCATGTATGTTCAACAAATACTAAACACCTACCAAGGACCACCACCCCTAGAGCAGGCACCAGGAATAAAAAGAACACACCTCACCACTTCTTCCCCCTCTGCTCGCCCCATTCTCAGAGAATGAAAAGTAAGTAGAAAATACATTATTCAGAACCACCTGTGCTATACATCCCCAGTTCTTGCAGCATTGGTACAAAATATGACCTCTCCTCCCTGTGGTCACCTTGGCTTCAAAATCCCAAATGCCTCCAATTCATTCAAGAAGATATCACCTGCCTCCTAACAATCAATATCTGAATCTCACTACACCCAAAGCCAAAGCAGCTGAACTCACCGCCATCTGTGATACCAGATTCCACCCATTCTTTCAGGCTTCTTTTCCAGTAGGCCCACAGTCAATATCAACTGAAAGCAAAATTTAATATGGTAGAAATTATTCCTACACTCCCCATCTGCACCAGAAGGAGAACAAATTTTGCAAACAAAATATTTCATTGAACCCTAATCCACCAAAAAAAAAAATCTATTAATTTGGAATGTGTGCCTTTTGGTGGGATTATCAGGAATTGAACCCAGGAGTGCTTAACCACTACGCCACATTCTCAGCCCTTTTTATTTTTATTTTGAGAAAGGGTCTCCCTACATTGCATAGGGCCTGGCATGTATGCCATTTCTTTTTTTTTTTTTTTAATTTATAAGTTGGGGCTGGAGCGATGGCTCAGCAGTTGCGATGCCTGCCTGGCACACGCAAGTACACAAGTTCAAACCCCAGCACCACATACACAATGAAGTCTAGGAGCAACGAAAGCCTCATGAAAAACTAAATAGAATTGATTCCCTCTCTCTTTCTCACTGTCCCTCTCTCTTTAAAAAAAAAAAAAAAAAAAAAGTTGAAGAGCCAGGTATGGTGGCACACACCTAGAATCCCAGCAGGTCAGGAGGCTGAGGCAGGAGGATAGCAAGTTCCAAGTCAGCCTCAGCAACTTAGTGATGCCCTTAGCAACATACCGAGACCCTGTCTCAAAAAATAAATAAATAAAATAAAAAGGACTAGAGATGTGACGCACCAGTTAAGTGCCCTGTGTTCAATCCCTAGTACCCATTAAAAAAAAAAGTTAAGAAACAATGAGGGAGTTTACTGAATAAACAATAATTCAAAATTGGGTCTATTATATCAACCTCAGAGTCCAATTTGTTTCTGCCTTTCTGATCTGCTCATACACAATCAGCCTAAACCCTCCCTGAGAAAAAGGTCACCTTTCCATAACCGAACTGATTCAGAGGTAGGAAATTAGTGATTCAAAGTTAAATTACTAACAATGAACCAGATCTAATTCCTTATGAAAACTGCATATAATATGAAGCACTCATACCTTAAAAATTAAAAAAAACCAGAAACGCCCATCAATATCACCATCTTGCCACATCTTCCTCCACCATCACACAACTGGAGCACATGAAACTTAGACTGCAGTTCACTAAGCATATTGCACAGAATGGTAAATATTTACCACACTACGCCAGGACAGAGCCTCAGCCATGGTCAGCAATGATAAATCAAAGAGAAACCCCTAAATAGATATGGTGGGAGAGGCCTGCCCTACTCTAAGATTTGCACAGAAATCGATTTAATCTGATAGGGTGCATGAATGAATAGTACTTTCCAACATTTAACACCTGAAAATGACACATCTGTACAATCCTGGCATTTTAAGAACATCTTTGAAAACTCCTAAAATGGAACCCAAACACGACATTCACATCTGAAATGAAATGAATAGTACCTCCCCTCCATGTCACTTATAAAAATCAATACATAAACAAAATAAAGGAGCATGCATGTTATTACTCTCCAGAAGTTTTCATGAAAAACAATCCTAATGAACATAAATGCCATTGTATTATGCACAGATTTTACTTTTTAAACATCAGATTTTTCTCAAGTCTATATGCCACAGAACCTAAACTGAAGAGCAATTGTGTACCTGAGCATACTTGAATTTACAATGCAGGCTGATAAAACAAGTGCTGAAACCACAGCACTCAAGTAATGTCACATTCTGTGCAAGATGAAGAAAGACTTCTTGAACAATACATGAATATCAATCATCTATTTAATCATTATATAATGTTCACACATTTCATAAAATTCAGTGGAAGAACCACGAATTCCTAAAGGAGACAATTCTGCAACATGCTTTCAACCAGAGAATTTTCTGGAAACCAAATCAAGCTTATATTGCATTGGACCACATTCCTTGCTAAGACAGAAATTAGAACTCTTTTTTTATTTTTTAAGTCCCGGGGTTGCACCCAGGGAAGCTCTGCCACTGAACTACATTCCCTGCCCATTTTATTACTTTGAGACAAGGTCTCACTAAGTTGCCCAGGTTGGCCTTGAACTTGTGATCCTCCCAGCTCAGCCTCTTGAGTTGTCGAGATTACAGGCACACACCACGGCACCTGGCTAGAAAATAGAACTTCTAAACACAGCCCATATTCCACATCTATTAGAAACATATGGAAAGAAAGGAACAGTTATAGAACTTAATTTGGAAAATATTCCAGGAAAAGATCATCTATGTCTAAGAAAGTAGGTTTTTTAATCAAGTTTTACATTTCATACAAATTTTACATAAGTATTAATTTTGGATTGCAGATTAATGCTGGTTTAAATGAAAACCCAAAGCCTCAAGATATCATGGATTGAGAGAAAAGAACATCAAATAAGCAAATTATGCATCTGAAATTATGTGTTCCCTTCATTAAAGTTTCTGAAAATACTTACAATTCCACCTAAAACCCCAGGCATTTCAATTGTCATAAGAGGACAGATCAGGTAATAATTATCACAAGAAAAGCTTTTCTTCCCTTTCTATGCTGAGGGTAGGGGGAGAAAGTTACTTCAGAGATTAAAAAGAGTTTGTATTTCTAAGCAAGATATCAATTACAATTAGGCTGATCAGGCCACACTAACACACTGAATGAATTATGGTTGAATGAATTTATTGGACAAACTTCAGTCAGTTTTCAGTTTCTTTCACAGAAAACGGAAGATTTGGGGGAAACAAACCTATTTCCTAAGACAAAATGTAGAGAGAATATAAGAGAGTCTCAAAACGTTTTGAGCAATGTGGCTTGGGTTTTCAGTGCACAGAAATAACCCATAGTGATATTATTACTCATCATCCCCCTGAAACGATCACCGTGAGGAGTGTGAGCAGAGCCCGTTCAGGAGCCTTCTCAGGCGTTTCTGTTCTTCCTGACAAATCGAGTGTGTTGTTTTCCTCTTCTGGCTCTGCAGCCGTGCATGAGGGGTTTAAGTTCGCAGATCACACAAGAAACTTCAGTGCTTCTGGCCCCTGAAGGCACACTAAGAAAAGTGATGAAATAGCAAAAACCCATCCTGAGAGTGCTCTACAAAGACACACAAAAGCATATGGGAATATAAATTGGGCTTCAACAGCCCGAAAGTGAAAATTGATACTTTTCACGCAGCTACGTCGTTAACACATACGTAGAAGCCCACAGAACACCACCAAAGGCTGTTCCCATTTGTGAAGGAAATGCACGTAGTAGTTCACCGTCTGACAACATCTATTGATAGCAGACCTGACTTCTCCAGACATGGTTATTTATGCAGGTTGGATGTGCATTATTTAGCAGACTACTCAAACTGGGAATTTTTTATGCATCTTTTAATAGGCCACAGAAATACTTCCCCCAAATACTCGTGTTCAGTTGTACATAATTTAATCCTCACTGGTAATTTGAAAACAAGGCTTTTTAAATTTCTTCTAAACCTGTGTGTTTTATCATCTTAACAAGTAGTTAAAGGAAGACTGAGACACTTTCCAGAGTTAATCAAAAGGAGTCTAAAAAAATTTTTTTAGACCTGGTACAACTTAACAAAAGTAATAATCCAATCCATTCATCAAGCCCCAAAATCCACATTTTACCAGACAGGTCTGTTTAACAATCTCACACTGAATCATCTGTTCTGTTGCACTGGCCCCTCACCCACGCTAACTGAGCCATTGAACTTGCACATTAATAATAACACCACCACCAGCAGCAGCAGCAGCAGCACTTGTGTGCACAGAACATTATTTCTGTTAGTGTTTCTGTCATCTCCAAAAGAGACTATGCAGTCCTTTAGTGAATAACTGTTTCCTGAATATGTGTATCTCCCAGAGTCACATTTTTGCCCCTCTTATTTCTACCAGGAAAGTAGAAGTTGTCATATAAGCTGCAGCTTTCACATATTAAGCATAATACTTTGAATCTGGTCCCACAGCTGTGAGGGAAGAACTTTTTGAAAGGAAAGTGGGTAGAAACCACAAAGAAAAGGAACTGTTGTGACTAGGGGCAGAGTCTTCCCATGCAGATTTATTTCTGCTCAAAGCCACGAAAGCAGAATCAACAGCTGCTGCTGAGGGGTCCAAAGCAGAAACAGACGGAGCCATGTCAGCACAGTGTCAGTTGAGGTATCTGAGATGTCCCAGATCCTTGGTGCACCCATGTGGCCTTTGACAGGCACTGAGCCCCGCAAGCAGCCAGGTGGAGTCAGGAATTCAGCGCTTCACACACTCCCTTCTCCAGCCTCCCTGCAGACCAGATGCTGCCAAGGGCTGGAAGGCTGACAGCTTGCCCTCTGGGAAGTAGTTACACGAAGAGACCCAGATCTTGGTCTCAGCTGGTACGTCCCCCAGGTGAAGGATGGGCAGTGCTGTGCCATCACAGCGCCAAGTCCCTCTGCAGCTAGGCAACACTCCAGCCACACTCAGACAGAGCTCTCTCCTGGGAGGCAATATCCCAAACACAACCTGGGCAGCACTTCTGGAGAAAGGCTTCCCAGGGCTCAGGCCCTGGGTATGGGTCACCAGACCTCAACAAGCATGTCAACAGCTCTGAGCTCTGGGCTGAAAACATGAGACCTATGAAAGATGACCTCTCACGAAGTCCTCAGCCCTGGGCCTTCTCGGTCATTAAGATTTCAGGGGAGTGACTCTAACTGCAGAGTGGCTCCGCAGTTGAAGCACTTACCTGGCATGAATGAGGACCCAGGTTCAGACCCTAGCACCACATATACCACTAAGTGTCGGAGAAACAAAGGCCAGATGAAAAAATAAAGGAAATTCTCTCTCTGTCACTCTCTCCCTCCCTTTAAAAGATTCCAGGGAGGCCTTGCTACCTGTTACTTAACTGAGTCAATGGTCCCTGATGTTGTCCAAAGTGCAGAATGTATAAAGAGAAAAATTATGAGCATGATTTTTGGACTCTCAGACCATAGTCTATTCTCATGCAGGTTCTGTAGGAGAAACAACTTTGAAAAGCACCGCCTCGGCAAGTTACTGGTACAGTTCTCACGGAGGCTCCAAGCAGACCAGGCAGGAATTATTTTGTTCAATAATAATCTGAGATGACTGGGATCAGAAAGGGGCTTAAAACAGACGTGTACTGAGCACCAACTCTGTACCTGGCATATTTCTTGGTGAATATCTGTGTTGCTGGTGAGTTTTTCTCAGCTCATGGGAGCTACCAAGGGGGAGCTCTGTTAGATGCAGATCCCCAACAGGAATCTCTGTTGGTGTGGTGGAGACACATGCACAGGTGGTCTTAGTCTAAGCACCCAATAAAGCTAGAAAATCACAAGCTTAGCTACTTCCCATTAATGAAACCTGAGAAGAGAGTCTAACTTTGAATTTTGAAAATAATGGAAATGAGAAGATCCATAGTAAGGTTTAAATCACTCTTCACCAGGGTTCCATCTTTATTTGGAGATAAGTTCTTAGGTAACTGTCATGACAGAATGCTCAGATCCTATATAATGAATATTTATCCTTTAAAACCTCTTCAAACTACAAAATCAACAAAACAACAAAATCAGATTGCTCTTCATTTTTTTGCCTAAAATATGAAGTTGCTAGCTTTTGTTTAATTGTCATAATAGATCAACCCCTCCCTCTTCCCCATCAAGAAAGGAAGAAGGACCTATAAATATTGTGATTACATTTGGTGCACAAGATGCTGACATTCAATATTAATTTTTAAGTACATTCACTGAGTGAAATGGCAGGTGCACTAGCAACCCTTTTGAAATAACTTGCTATCTTTATGTGTATATACTTTCTCTCCTCTGTGTGTGTGTTGGAAAATGTCCTATGTCCGTCTGTTGCCCATTCTTTCTGATTCTTTTCTCCCTCTCTCTCATAAAAAAGTTTGCTCTTTTAAATCTCTCTCTTTCTGGGAAGGCCAAGGACCAGAAACAGAGACAACAAAAATGAATTATATAATTGGATCTGGTTCTGTGATTAACTCCATAACTAATTTTGGCAGTACCCAGTGTGAAAGCACTCACAGAGCATGTATTTTATCTGTTATGACTAACATGTAAATCAAGAATAAAATTCAGACTGGTTTGATGGCCCTATCTTGAATTCAGTTACAAACATCTGATAATTAGTCAAGTAAATGACAAAACACATGAGCAGAACATGTGATCTTCAGGTCTGACACACTTGCGTGTCCTGTAACTTCAAGGCAAGCTTTCCAAAGTAGTGCCTTCTTTCTAACCACATCCCAAAACAGAAAACTGTGCACATCCAAACTGAGATGTTACACCACCATGGTCCACACTTAAGTCCTTTTCTAAATCCCACCCAAATGAGTTGCAGACGTTCTAGGCTCAAATAATAAATTGCCTTCTCTTGGCCATGTTTTTATAAGAAAGACTCAGCTTTTGAAGCCAAGCATCCTTCTGAATTACACTGATCTGAGATAGCCATCTACTGAGGAGTGAACTGTGTCCCCCCAAAAAAGAGAGGGTAAAGTTCTAACCTGCAGTATGTCAGAATATGATCTTACCTGCAGACAGAACCTTAACAGAGGTAATTAAGTTAAAATGAGGTTATTAGAGTGGACCTGAGTACAATATGCCAGATGTCTGTATTAGAACAGAAAAGATGTGAAGACACAAAGGGAGAAAACCAAGTGAACACAGAACCGGCACTAAGCATCCACAAGGCAAGGAGCAGCTAGGCTACAGAAGCTGAGAAGAGGAACAGAATAGATCCTTCTCTAGAGCCTTCAGAGGGAGCATGGTCCTGCTGCCACCTTCATGTCAGACTTCTAGAGTTGGTACACTTTTCCTATACAGAGCCAGACAGCAGGTCTTTTAGGCCGTGAGAGCCACGTAGTCTGCCGTGAACAGTGCCCAGTGTTGTGCTACTGAGAAGCAGCCACAAACAACTCACAAATGAATGAGTGTGGCTGTGCTCCAATATCAGGGCTGGATCTGCCCCTGATTTAGATGATGTGGAGATCAAACAGCCCTACCCACCCATAGCTTCATCTAGCCTGAGACACAGGAATCAGAAAGCAAAGGGCTTTGACAGATCCAAGGGGTCTCACCAATGAGAGAGAAAGGGTTACCCCTGCATTCAATATAATTTTGGCCAATGACACAATAAAAGAAGGAGAAAAACAACCAAGGAAGGAAAGAAGGAGAGAAAGGGAGGGAGAAAATAAAGCACAAAAATGAAAAACTGCATCCCAGACAGGAGTGGTTCAAAGACATCTGTCAATGTTACAGGTGACACAAATATTACTTGACTACATCCCTCAAAAATGATTCTTTAAAAATCCCTGTGAAAATCCAAATGATCTACAAATGGGTAAAAGAATAGTTCTTTAAACCATCCCCCAAAAAGAAGGGGGAGTACTAAATCCCACCTTCACCACGAGCTCTACCACTCATCTAATATTGCAGAGTTATGAGGTGAGAATAATGTGCCCGACTAGTGCGGGAATGAAAAGTCCCTGGACAGAAATGCACGCTCCATCCCCCTACACTGCGGACATCTATTTAACAAGCCTGTGTGTGATTTACTGCCCCTGACTCTCATATTAAACATTTTCAATATCTTTTAGCAGTTTGATAAAACCTGTTAAAATTAAATTCCAACCACAATTCATTCATCCACACCTTAGGAGGCAAAGGTTATACTAATGTGATCTCTCTTTATAGCCCTTGCCAAAGGGCGGGGTGGGGGGGGACTTCTCAGTCTGCACATACGAAAGTAGTAACCCAAAGGTACAAGGGGGAATTCCCCCCTTAATTTATATATAAATGAGCGCACACACATATTTGAGTTAAGGTCAACAGACAGAAACAGGTTCAGTTGCTCAGAGTATCACCCACTGCAAACCTGAAAAGATCCCTTCCAATTTGATGGATGAAAGCCTCACAGAGGAGGCTTCAGCTACACAAACCACATATATGTGTACAGACTGACTGAAATTAATATTCCACTGCATGATTTGGGACCCATTTAAAAGTGACCACCCAAGCAGTTCAAATGCTTAAGATGAAACACTTCATCCCACTGTCATACCCTGTTTAGTGTCATGTTTAAAATAATAAGCACTAAAATATTCAAGACCCTTAGCTTTTATTAGGAGATCTTAAAATAATTTTTGGATGATGTGTCATTTTCATGAGGTCATTGGTCCATAATATTCATGTATTCACTAAGTAAATGCTACAGCTAGAGTACATTTACATATGAATATTCTTAGCATATGTAGATACTTAAATACCTAACGTACAACATAATGAGATAAAACATGAGAATGCATGCAGCTACCCCCTACTGTGATCAGCTGAACTTGACCTGTATTACTCACTTCAATGACCAGCTCTTACTTAAGTTACCTAAACTTGAAATGGGACAGGAGTTTGAAAATTATGGAAAAGCAATGATACTCCAGGACTTTATCAAGTAAAAAGGTTTCAACTTCATGTAGACCTGAGTTTCTTCAACATGGAACTGGCCCCCTGTTCACCAAAACTGGGAAAATAGATTACCTCTGCATATATCTCCAGGCCAAGCCTGATTTCATAGAGGTTTGAACTACAATCAAAACACCCTGCCCAGATCTGGCAGATGCTCTATTATAAGAAGTCACCTAATTCATGCTCAGGTTCCCAACCTACAAATGACCATGACCAACCATGGTCACAAGACTAGGCCTGGGCATCCCAGTCCACACTCATCCTCTGCACTAGGAAGTGCTAACACATACAGCATGCTTCTGTGAATGAGACTTTTATTTTCTAACATTCCAAACCCACACATCATCATAGCTCTTCACGTGATCACTGAGGTAAAACGTCCATGGGATCAACTTTCCAATCCTCTCAGTCTGTTCTTTCCTATCCTTCAACCATCAATCCAACACTTTTTCCTCTAAATTTGGCATAATTACACATGACTGAAAAGGCATCTGATGTCAAGGTAACATTAACTGGGTTAAGATGAGAGGCACGGGGCAACTGTAGAGAGTATTCACCAGGACAAGTAGCTGCCTTTGCCTTCAGGTGGAGGGAACAATAGCCAGAGGTGGAAGGAGAGCCTTGCTTTTCACTATTGTGCCTCCTAAAACCTTAACCCCACTCTCTCACCAACTGCCTGTGCCATGCCTACAGTATCACAGGAACAGCCAAAATGCTGAGAACAAACCCTACTGCTCTGATTGCATGTAGCAAGGTTTGGTATCTGGCTTAAAATAATCAGGCAATTATATTTAAGCATCAAAATGAGAGACCTAAAAATCCACAACACTGTCAGTGAACAACAACAAAAAAAAAAAAAAGAAAGAAAAGAAAAGCACTCATTTATTAAGACCTCAGCAACTGAGTCTTTGCTGAATTTTTCTAGTCCTACTCCTAGTATTCCCCTGCCAGCTCCTGAGGACCACCAGGAGATTCCCTCCTCCAACCTTCATGCTAACGGGGCTCTCATGACCTTCACATCACATCAAAAATTGGACTGAGAGAGCTGCTTTTCTCCAAAGTGCTTCAGACCCATCTAGAACGAAGGAATTAGCTTTGGTTTGAAAGGGATTGGCAAAAGACATAACAGAAAACAAAAGTAAATAAAAGGGGGTATGAATAGTTTGACATAGATAACCACAGATAAAGCTGCTTCAGTGGCTTTTACACCAGGTAGATAAAAATTCAGAAATGCTGGTTTTAGAGAAAAATTAGAAATTTGTTCACTAAAAGAAAATGTGTATTTTAAAAATGAGACTCTTACACAGCTAAAAGCCAATTGAACTGATTATAAATACACATTATTGTTAGCATACAGCACTAGAAAACAAACCTAGCAAGCTATAATTTCATAAAAGCATTTATAATACTCATATTGATTCAAATACCAAGAATCAACTATAATTTTCATAGTGATATTTCTAATGCATTGTTTGTTTTTATTTCCATTCAGTCAAAATGTTAAGCCAAACACCAGTGGCTCCTGATGGCTCAGGAAAGAACAGGGGAGTCAGGTGGAGGTTTAGGGCAGAAGCCAGGTTGCTTGGCTTTTAGGAGTGGTAATTTCAGTACCAGAAGTTCTCCTGATTTGGAGCTCAGGATCTGAGAGTTCTTAATAGCAGGTGTCACTGCCTGTCTTGACTTCTAACTCCATCTTCAGCTGCTTCTGTCTCTCTAGTCCAGTTCAGGTCCTCTGACTACACCCTTTCTTAATAAAGAGGTAATAGGTAATGAGCTCAGGCAATCAGAATCTACAAATGTGAGGAACGGATGATGTGAGAAGATGAAGTTCTTTCCCTAAAGGAAGCAGACTGCAAGAACACTGAAAATAGGAAGTGGAATGGGGGGGAACCCTGGGAATATCTCCAAAGCAGTTTGCTTTGGAACAAAAAAAAAAAAAAAAAATAGGGGAGTTGTGAGAAATTATCCCCTAATTACTAAGGAGCTGTTAACAGATGAAGTCAATCTATATTTGCTGATGCAGAAACATATCCAAGATATATTGGCAGAACAGTATGTATAGCAGGAAGCCATTTGTGTGTGGGTGTGCTTAAAATGCTCATATATGTGCAGAAAATTTCTGGAAGGATGCAGGGAAAAAAGATAATTGTTTTTTGCCTTCAGGGGAGAGAAGGGGAGTGGTATTCAGGGCATTTTTATTTATTTTCCACTTAACAAAGTTTTTTAAGTTTCTTTTTCTATGGCCCATGCCACTGTTATAATTAAGAAATACACAGGCTGTAAAGGGACAGAAAGAATTGGGAGTGGGGCATATGCAAGGTCTTTTAAGGGTTGTTCTGTTTAAAAAGAGGAAAAAAGCAAAAACAGGGCAAAAAGTGCTTGAGTACACAATGCATAATTGTGGACAAAATCGCCTCCAAATGAAACATGGAGACAGACTTCTTGTTTTGCAGACACCCTAAAAAGTTGGTGCTTTTCAAATAAACTGTGGATTGAATGGAAGCCAACAAGTACCATTTCCAGAATCGGGAGCACTTTCAATTTAATGGGTGAGCTCTAGTTAAGACTGAAGCTGTAGTGCTGAAACGAAAAGCATCAGAAAGCAAAGAGGTGATGTCCTGAATAAGAACGAGGTGAGGGAAGGCTAGGATTGCGTTACTAAAGGCAAAGAATGAGACCTGGAAGACCACAGTACTTTCACGTCTAATGCTCACTGGAAGAATGTGTGTCTCCATTAGGTCCCCAAACAGTAACTCCTAACTGCATCCAGCCCAAGCTTGGACACTTTCACAATGCCATTACTGAAAACGCTGCTCTAAACAGAAGAACTGAGGTCTGAGGACAGGAGGTGATTGCTCAAGCTTAGGCACTGTGCACTCAGTAACACTTTTCCCCTCCGGCTGTTTTCACACTACCATATCGCCTGTCCTTCGCTTATATTTGCAGAGAAATGCTAAAGATAGAGTACCCCAAGTTGTGGAGGCCAGAAATCAGTGAATCCAATTTTGCTAAGGTCAGCTCCTGGTAGCCTTTAGGAGGGAGAGGCACCAGATACAACTCACACTGATAGTGTGGGCCCTGCAGTCCAACAGTATACTTTTGTCCCAGCATGGGAAATATTTTTGACCTTTCTGTCCTGTGTCACATCAGGGGTAAAACAACAGTCGCAGTGGTAAGCAGTCCCTACTTGTTATGCTGAAGAGTACTGAGTGAGAGAATGAAGATTTAGAGTACCACCTACTAAGACCCAAAGTTAAGTCACCTATTACTCTGAACATTTCATTTTCCCTGAAGTCAGTCAACTAGCATGTGGCAAATAACATATTTTTAATTTTTTTATTCTTTTCTATTATTTCAATCCTAAAGGATGGTACACCAGACATTGTGCTGGATTTCATAAATACAATAGCATGTAATTTTGACATTTGCTGTGTGAGTTGACAGTACATGGATTAGCAGACAAATCTGAGAAGATTTGGGAACTGATTGAAGTCACAAAGCTGAGTTACACAGCCACCAAGCCTATACGTGCCTAATCATACCATACTGCCTCAGTGGAATTTGGTTCTCATCATTCTCTCATCATTCTTCTAAATTTATTTTTTTTTCTAAAAAGAAAACAAAGAAAAACCTCCACTAGTTTTTCTGAGGAATAAATGTATGTCTTTGCATTTATTGAAACCCTTCATCAATTTCAGCCAAACCCACAATCAGCACCAGCTCCTTAAACCTCTACTTACAAACCCTGTACTCCACTTGAATGAGACTTGGCATCTCTTTTTTACCCTCTTATGCCTTAATCCCTACATCACCTCAGTTATCGAACTCCACACTGACCCAACCAGAATTCCACATTTTCATCAAGGCTCATGGCTGACACCTCCCTCTCGTCCTGTTGACCAGCACGATGCCACTCTCAGGCACTCATTCACTGCTGGCATCTTGCCCAATCTTACCACCCAGTGTGTAAAGGCCACTGGTGAGAGGTTGTGAAAGTATACAATGAGTTAACTATGACAGTCACTGTGTGAGTGTTTCTGCCAGGCAGGAGCCTGAAAAATAAATGTCACCCCAAGTCATCTAACATAGAGTCAAAGTCACAGTGATGTTGAAGATAATGTGCCAGTTCCTATCAGGCCTAGTGTTGTAAACCAATTAGTAGAATGAATTGATTTACTTCATAATGGGCTATATCTCTGTGTTAATTTGCCTGTGTGCCAGGCTAGAGAGGAAGACCCACACATAAAAGGTAGGGCAGGGTGGTGCGGCTAATATGAAAGATCCAATTGTCGTGATGGACAAGTCAGGAAGGAGGCGGAGAAGTGCACGATGTAGGGGCATCCGTGAACATTTGGGGGAAAGAAAGCTAAACATGAAACTGAGAAGGGCAAGGAATTTTCCAATTATCGTATTATAAAATCTTAGCAGACAAATGTAAAACTCTATGTAATCAGTAAGAAAGTTGAAAATTAAGGCATGAAACCTAAAAGAAAGGAACGTAAAATCTAGAGGATTATCCAAGACACATGCTACATAAGTGATACAAAAATAAATCTAAGAAAATAGTCATATCCTGTTGCAAGGATTCGCAACAATTTAAATGGTTAATTGGTCTAGTTTTGTGACTGCTTTTTCCAGAAATCAATAGGTAAAATAAACCTGTTAGCCAGGACTCAATCAGGTGCTATGAACACAGGTTCTTGCAAGATGGATAAAATAATCCATATGTGTTTATTTGCAAGTATTTTCCATTCTTTTCAAAAACAAAGATGAAGCCAGGATGTATGCTTTCTCCCAACTATTCTGATTTCTATGCCTTATAACTATTCAAGGAATACAAAAAATTTTTAAACATTTCCTTATATCAAAGCCTGCCACATATTTTGAAAGTTCTACAATGAGAAACGTCCATTTACATTATAGCTAAACTCCATCTGCAAGTGTTAGTTTTAATTACAAGTGATCCTAGGTATCAGGCCTTGCCACAGGGACCAGTCACAGGGGCACTGAGAATTTCCCAGATCGTGTATTTGAATTCACTACAATGCTTTGTCACTGGGGGTTTAGGCGTTCCGTAATAATGTGCTTTGTTCTCAAAAGTGCCCCCCACACCTGCCAACTGAAAGAAAAGCCAAGGACACTCTTGCAGGATAATATGCAATCATGCTGTCCTCTAGTGGTGGCTTCTGGCAGTATTTCTAAAGAACAGAAGAAGGAGACACAAAACTGGAAGGAGACAAGGTTTCTGACAAGAGTTAACTATAAGAAGAAAGAAGGAAAAAAAACAGAAGTTATTCTGAGAAGGAAAAAAATTAAGTGATCTTTTCTAAAAGTTGAATGGTATTTCATGGGCATTAAGTAATCAAATCTGCGGGCATAAAATACAGGCAACATCACATATGTATAAAAATATCTACACAGTGCTTAAAATTTTTACATACAGAAAAGCTTAGGCAAAACTGCATCTGTATGTATAATTGTGCATATATACATATACAAGCTAATTGCACCCCACCACATTTACACTCAAGAAAACAGTGACAATTCAAAGTCCACATAATACAACAGCTGTGTTAGTCTAGTAGACAAAGAACACAGAAAGATAATTTGGACATCGTGGAGAGGACAAAAAGGGAGGGTGGACCCAACTAAGCTGAGTCTTCTTTTAAAATGTAACCATTTTGCAAGTTTCAGAGAAGGTAAAGAAATAGCTGGAATTTTCGAAAATTTATAAAAGAAGTAAAAGAAGCTGTGAAGTCACCAATAGGGAACTTGCCTTTTTGTTACACATTAACATCACCTCAAAAATTTATGTACCTCCTACATTCATAAATAGTTAAGATTTCCTTTATAAAACTCAAGTCAAGTTCATGGGAGGGGGCACAGTAGGGAATCAAGTCATGCTACAGTAATATTCCCCAGATTATGATAAACTACGCTAGGGGGCTGTTAGATGTTCAGTACACCCAGGCAGCAGGAAAGGGTGATATCATTTAAGATACCTTACAAATGCTATTATGACACCTGTAATAACTTCATGGCAACATTCTAAATGAAAAGCCATTTTCACATCACACTCAGACTAATTTTCTCTGGAAAGTAGGCAGGCAGGGACCCACTCATTAGCCAGCAGTAATACAAACGCACAGTGACCTCTGCTGGACAGTCCACAAATGACACTGTTCCATCAGCAAGAATGGATAAAAGAAAACAGCTCAACTATTATTCTTAGTTTAGTGCCCTCACCTATTACAAAATCACATAAATGCTTATGCTCTAAGGCCTGTCTGCTTTGATCTGGAACTCAGTTTTGAATTGTGTTCAATCATCCACAAACAACTTTTGTCTGTTATTACTGTCTCTGTTACTATTTATGATTTTTTGTCTCTGTTACTGTTTATATATGATTTTTCTTCCTCCAGGGAAAATAAAATTAAGTTCTTTCACAATTATGAGAAACATAAAATATGGTTAGATAAGGTTATTTCAAAGGTTATTTCCAACTAGGCCTAGGGTCCTAGTGACATTAGCATAATATCGCAAATGTTCTATGCTCTCAATTTCATTCTAATCTATAAAACAAGGGATGCAGTTGGATAAAAATGACAGCAAATCTCTTTTTGAAAAAGTATTCATGGGGAAATACGGTATGTGTTCTAGCCACTACTCTGTTTAAAATACATAGGAAGCCAGGCATGGTGGTGCATGCCTCTAATTCCAGTGACTTGGGAGGCTGAGGCAGGAGGATCACAAGGTACCAAGCAACACAATGAAACCCAAAATAAAAATTAAAAGTGAGTCTCAAAATGAAAAATAAAATGAGCTGAGGATGTAGCTCAGTGGTGAACTGCCTCTGGGTTCAATTCCAAAATTACAAAACAAAACCAAGGAAATCACAAGAAAAAAATATGTAACAATTGTTTTCAAATAAAAAGGAATGGAGCATTGCATGCCCCGGAGTTTATCCCCAATTAGTGGGTACTGAGGTAAGAATCAGATCTCCTTTTTACCACTTGCTAGTGGTTTTGGGCCTCGACTTACTTACAAAACAGGGGAAAGTAGTACAGCACTCTAGCTCTTCTTATGCAATGCCATGTCCTTACGCAATGCACGTAGCACACAGTTCATACGCAATAAATACCACGCCCTATGCAGGCAGGTAGACATTCCCTCTATAAAACCTTCCAAAGTTCTATACTAAGAACAGAAGTAAATCCCAACCCCTTGAACTGGAAGCCTCAGCCTCCCTCTTTACAATTTAAGAAAGAACAGGCAAGCTACAGCAACTACGGTGGGAAGCTTCTTGAGGCAATGAGGGTCCCACAAAACCTGTCCAGAACCCTCCACCATCCCAGGACCAGGAGGATACAGAGGAAGAAAGAGCCTAAATGCCCACAAAGATCCTATGGAAGATTTCAGTGTTCCAAGAAGCTGGAACTCATCATCACACATACCTTTAAAAAGATATTTTTTTAGGGAAGACAATTTCACAACATCTGTCCAAATTTTAGATGCATATTGCCTTGGACCCAACAATTTCACTACCAGGCAGGTACTTGTGGCTTATATTCAAACGAGTTTAAATGCAGTGTATCTTAATGAAAAGAAAGGGAAGGAATGTGGTGTATTAATAAACATGGAAAATGCTTTGATCATTAAAAGAAATGGCCTGTGTCTAACATGTGCTCATGGAAAGAGACCCAAATCATATGCTAAATTTAAGAAAAAAATATGTAAGACTATGCACACAGCTTCTTTATACCATCAAAATTTCTGGAATGATATACACACAAAAAAAGTTAATTGTGATTAAATCTAGGGAGCGAAATGGTGTTGGGGATGGTAGAGAACTTCTCATTTATTCCTTACATTGTTCTGTAACGTACAAATCTTTACCAAGAACATGGTTATAATTAAAAGGACGCCAATAATAAAGTGTTACTGGGTTAAACACACATCCAAGGAGGTCGATGAGCAATTGAAATTAAGCAAGGTCTTCCTCCAGGCACACAGCACTGAACCCAGGAGAAACCTTGGAGAGGCTGGATGGGGGTTAGTTTGTGGCCTTTCTTTGCATCTTCAGAAGAAAGGCACAGCACAGTCCTACCTGTGTTGCCTTCTGCAAGGTTGGAATCTAAAAGCATTTATGCTCTGCATTCCACCTTAATCTTTCCCTTAGCAGTGGCCTTTACTGGAAGATTATAGTTAACACTGTAGGAAAACCTCTGGGCCCTCAGCTCTCCTCAGGGTATGGCTAGGAAACAGGAACACATCTTGTGGCAGAATCCAGCAGGCCACTGAACACTTGATCCCTGCCTCCCTAAACCTCTCGCCACTCCTCCCCAATACCACACACACCAAAGGGCCCTAGGTCTGGTATAGCCAAGTCCCTCAGACATGTGCGTCCTTTCCCACACAGGTCAAGTGACCACACTCAGGGCTGGGTAAACATGGATGTACTCCCTCGCCCGGAAGCCTGTCCCCTGGTCTTCAAAGCAAGGTTAACTCCATTTGCTGGGAGGTATGTACCTCACAACACAACTCAGTAGGTGATGGCCAACTGAACACCAAACCTGTCCTGTGTACTTTTGTTTGTTTGTTTGTTTGTTTAAAGAGAGAAGGACAGTGAGAGAGTGAGAGAGAGAGAGAGAGAATATCAATTTTTATTGAGTTTTTCACACGGTTTTCATTGCTCTGATACTTCGTTGTGCACATGGGTGCTGGGGTGCTGCACATGCCAGGCAAGTACCATAAGGGCTGAGCCACCGCTGCAGCCCCTCCTGTGTACTATTAAATGGTTGTATGTGTGGGTTGGAGAGGCGAAGATGGATTGGTAGAGTGCTTCATGAAACAGAACAGACAAGGCCTTGCCAACCAGCCATGTCTGGGCAGATACCTCCAGGAGCAGAGATTTCCTTGGCTGTCAAGGACATATACCACCTCTCTCACAGAGCTGTGCGATTACTTTCATAGCCAAATTCTACACTTGCTATCTTGAATTCCACACCTCCCACTAGCTTGGCACACCTTGCCATATCCTGTCTCCCTCCAGCTTGAGACTCTGATTCTCCATGAATCTCTCAGTCACCCATGAGCTAAAGATTTTCAGATTCCTTCCTCTTCCCGCCTCTTACATGAGCACCAAATGTGACCAACTGTGCACACTGCAAGCTGAATACCATTCAGCACCCCTAAATGCCCAAAATTTGCCTCATGATTGCTCCCTGCTGCCTAAACCTCTTCCCCTTCTCTGCTGTCCCAGCTGGAAACCCGAAGTAAAGAACATCAACACCCTCCTCTACCACAGCCCCTGCAGCAAGCCAGCCACAGCCCACCAAATTCACCTCCTGAACATCATCTCTCAAATCTTCCTGCTGCTCTTCCCTCTTCCCAGTCACAGCAACCCTCATGTCCTGCCCACATTCTGTAATAGTGTTTGAAGTGACTCCAGGATCCTCACATTTGTCAGGATACAAATGTGATCATTCTCCAATAAGTCCTCAATGGCTTTCCATTGCTCCTATAACTGATTCTGAAACCTTCAAAGGCCTAGAAGGAACTCTGCTGAAATGTTACCTCATCAGTAAACAGACCCCCCTCTGCCTCTCTCAGGCTGTACTCCAACACCTCAACTCACTCTTTCCTGCCCTGTGACTCACATCGTCACACATTCTAGCCTGATGCATTGTGTAGCTATCTCTGTTGACCATCCATCACATGAAGACCACAAGCACAGAACACAGTCTGATGGGCCTGGAAGTCACCCAAATAGCATATGGATGGATGGTCCCACTGGTCACTGCTGGACCTGGAGCCCTCTCTTCTTGTCTGCAACACTGCTGGCCTTCTCACCCACTGCAGGAGGACTGACCCCCATTTCCCCTGAGCTAGGTGCCCCTTCCAGGTGTCCTTTTTCATCCTTTACTTGGCAAACTCCTTCCATTTTTGTGGTTTAAAAAAAAAATCACCAACACTGGAAAGTCTTACTAGGCAATCCCTCTACTCACTACATGAAGTCAAGTCTCCTTTCATATGCCCTGATAGTGTGGCTTCAGCTCCAAACTCAGAGATTCAGTGATGTTTACCATATGAACACCATCAGGGCATTCTTGTGTCCTTAGTGCTGGTGTTTACTCCCACCCTCAGCTCATGCAGAGAAAGAACACTAGAAACACATGTCCAGTCAAAGTCCATGTACAGCACAGTGCCTACAGGGTCTGCACCAAAGTGTTCATCACAGAAATAAAATTAAATGAATAAAATGGGCACAAAAGCCTTCTCTAACTCTTACTATTGTGACAGTACCACTGGAATTTCCTTAATTCATGGCACATTTTATAACAGCATTGTTTCTGATGCAAATCTAAAAGAGAATTATAAAATACACAGTGATAAAAGATTCTATGGAGGGAAATGTGTGTGTGCATGTGTGTGCTTGATACACATGGAGGGATGTGTGTGTGTGCGTGTGTGTGCTTGATACACATGGAGGGATGTGTGTGTGTGTGCATGTGTGCTTGATACACATGTATAAACATACCTTTCATATTTCTATTCCATCTACTGCCTGAATAATTTGTTTTAGGCTGCAAAACTGTGCACAATGATTGGCTATTGAACTCTGAAACCAAAATAACAAAAGACAATAAACAAAATTCAAAACCATTTCTCCTTGCCCTTTGAGGCATCTAGAGTCGAAGCTGCCAGCTAGACACATCCAAGTGCCTAAACTTCAGCCCAGGGGAGACATCTGCCCTGCAGCCAGCAACTGATATAACTTGGAGAGGGACCCAAAGGACATAAAGTCTTTACCCAGCTCAGTGGGATTTTTCCAAGCTTAATATTTTAAAACTGCTTCATACAAGCACCAGCTAACTCCCGAGGGCCAGTTCTGCACCCCAGTGATTTCTCTGACTGCCATGACATGTGTGCAGGCTTCATCTCAGGTGCCACAGTGTGGCTGGTGCTGGCTGACGTGGCCCAAGGCAGTGGAAGAGGGGAGTTGGTCTCAAGGTTCCCAGCATATAAAGGGCTTCAGGCATCACTAGTACACATGGGATCCTGGAATTCTTTCTGGCAGCCTATTTCAAGAACAAATCTACAGAATAAGGGAAACCCAACTTCAGTTTCCCAAGGTTGTCATTTAGGGGGTATGTCAACCACTATACAGTCTCCTTACATTCGGCCACATTAAATTTTCTGTGCATGATGGGGCTTCGACATTCATTTAGCATACAGACTCTCAGTGATGACATTAGAATTCAATTTCTTATACAGTTTATGAATTTTAAAGAATTTATTTGCTGATTGGGCTTGGGATATAACTATCCATTTCAGATGAGCAAAATGAAACTTGTACATCACACCAAGTTTCTTATGGCACTGGGATACTCAGCTGATTTCCAAAAGGGGAACATGTTATGATCAGACCAGCAAAAGAAGGTTGAAAGAAAATGGCATGAAATGAGGAACCAAGATCTTGGGATTCTAGACTCAACACAGCTGCTAAAAGTAACGAAGTAATCTTCTATAGGCCTATGCTTTTGCTGGGACAGTTAGAAATTACATTTAGGGGCTGGAGCAGTGGCTTAATGGTTGGAACACTTGCCTGGCCTACACCAGGACCTAGATTCAAACCCCAGCACCATATATACAACTAGGTGTCTGAGAGAGAGAGACAAAGGACAGATGAAAATTTAAATAGGGTTGATTCTCTCTTTCTCTTTAGGAGGAAGGGAGAGAGGAAGGAAGGAAGGGAGAGAGGAGGATGAATTACATTTAAGAAAGTAAAAATGCAGGTAAGTAGGGGGAGGTTACCAGCTGATAAATAGATTACTTTTATTATACCTGATGTGTTTTAATTCTTTCCTGTTTTATATTTAGATACTATTTTACTAGTCAGAATAAAATTTTAGGCTTAAAACATCAAAATGGAAAAGAAAACCTCTTTAAACTGATTACTCTCAGGAGAAGGATCAGGACCACACTGAACCTGGATGAAAGTTTACATTAGAGAAACTAGAACAAGCCAAACGCCACCCCCACCCCCTGCCCAAACAGGGCTCAAACGTCTTTTCATGAAAGAAGCAAGTTAGAAATACTAGGCATATGGTTATAACATCTAGATGCTTACAGTAAAAAACCAAGTATGTTTTTGTCTAAATAATAATCATCAATAATTTCTGGTTTTGGATTAGTACAGATGAGTGACTACAATTAGCTAAACATTTATTTTTCATTTTCTGTAACCATAATTAAGTACAGGTACATGAAAAACAGACTCTTCTCCCTCATGAATAGTTTAGAAAATAATATACTTTATTATTGAAATTTTGCCCTAAAGCTCTCTCTGTTGTCCAAATAATTTCCCAACTGCATTTCAAATTAAACTCCTAAGTTTTCATCTTGCTCCCCTAGGGTGTTCTTCTGCATTACAACACATTTTAATATGTTCAAATGATAGCGATGCAATAAAGTGTTATTTCTCATTGAAAACAGTCATTAATATCACTTCATACCTCAGAGAGCATAATAGTAATTTGGCAATAAAACAAAAGTACAATCATGATCCACTAATAACCTGAGAGGGATGTCCTGCTAGGACTTCATTTCTGCAACGGAATATTCTTCACATGAGCATACTCTGGCCATTACTTAGATGAGAATGCTTCCCCTATCACATCTCTAATTCAATAATTTCATGTTCTTTTATATAATTACTTTCCCAAAAAATTTCCATACACTTCTCATGGTCCTCTTCAACATGAGAGCCATACAACTCACACTTGGGCATTTATTTTTCAGAAATGTGAAAGTATTTGCTCTCAATTCAGCAAAAGCTTTATTAATTTACTCTTTCGTCTTTTGTTGGCAGGGGGGACACTGAGAATAAAACCCAATAAATTACAATTGCCAGGCATGTACTGTATCACTGGGTACATGTACATGTACTTACCCTAGTTATTCTTTCATCTTAATGGCTATAGTGCACTCTGTAAGGAGAGTAAACTGTTTTCTGACTCCTGGAACTTCTTTTTGTCTGTACCTAAAAAATCATAGTTTGAAGAACAATTCATTATTCCTCCCTTCTTGTGAATAACTTTGCATGGTCAATTACTCTAACAAGGAGAAAGCAGGAGGGTGCCCCCTATGAGGGCAGTGGCTTGTCTTCATTCACTCCTGTACCTAACATCTGGAAGAGCAGGCTGTGGGCATTTGACATGCATTCACTGGAAGAAGAATGGGCAAATTACATATGGAAGGGGACTGCAAATGTCTGTCAGGCAAACCTTTAGCCAAGTCAGCAGTCCTACAAACATTTTACAAGCCCTAAATTGTTTTTCATTCTAACAAATAGTACCAGGGCAGTAAAAATGCAAACTTCAAAGAACTTTTTCATCCAGCCCACAAATGCAGATCTATACCTGACCAAAAATAAATAAATAAATAATTTGGCTAGAAAATGTATTCTAAAAAGTCCCTTTTTCTTGATGCAGTCAACAAACCGGACTGACTTCTAGCCCTAATTATCTTGCTATTCCCTAGTTAAAACGCAGAGCTTTCCTTTCTATCTTCTGATCAATATTAGTTGCTGCTAAGATTTATTTAACAGAAAGTCTTAGGGTGAGTCACTTTTTTCAAATATTTAGACAAGAAATGATAAACACATTTGTAAGTCTGCTTTGTCCTGTACGGAAATGGCAACCGGTGGGGCTAGGGAATGCAAGCACTGCTTCATGGGCGTAAATTAAAACCTCAAAAAATAGTGTCAGAGTCGGGTTCGACGAGATCCCTGATGCTTCAATATTATTCGTTCTACATGTAGATATGTGCCAGTTCCAGATAGAAACTTAATATGCAAAACATATTTAAAATACTCATGAATACATCTATTTATAAACAGAACAATTTTCTTCAGCCTACTGCTTCCATGTGGCAGGCACATGGGTCGGAAGACTGCATTTGATTTATATAAACGGACCAAAACTTCATGTAATGCTATATCATCTTAAAACACATATGTGAACCCAAGATTAAAACCTATAAAGCCAAGTTGAACTGCAAAATGACTGTAATAAATGCAACAGCACTAAGTCAACTTCAAAGAAATTCTTGAAAGGAACTCCAAAAACTTTCATGAATGTTTTATAGTTTATTTTTAATATTGATGTATTTCATCTTAAAACCAATGCCAAGAGCTATTGTGAATGGCTCCTCTTTTCATGCTGGCGACACTGTTAGGAGTCTTTGATAAGACCAAAAAAATACCCTGTGACACTGCAAGATCTAGACAATACTAAACAAATGTGGAAATAAGTGTCCATACAAGTGATACTTTTAAAGACACCCAGCTATCCCAGATGGCCTATCACTTAGCACTTGCTAGATGGGCCAAGATTCCTGCTGCTCTTTGGGGAATGGCCAGGATATGCTTATTATCCTCACTTACAAATAAATCCTCCAAAAAAGGAAACTATCATTATCAATTTAGCATACAGATGCAGAGCTGTGTATGATAAGGATTAAATGGGCCAAGTTCAGCAGATTTCTAAACTTCAAGTGATTTACAGTTCCCAACAAGTTACATCCAGTAGAAAACTATACAAGTAGTAAGGAAATATCAGGCATTGCTTCAACATCTATCTGCATTTGCACATGAACTGCAACATTGGAAATACCAAGGGTGTCTTTGTGAGATGGCAAACGGCAGGGTGCAGGAGCTCTATACCTGGGCAGGGGAGAAAAATGAAGATTGCTTTTGTTTTCCAAGTTGCCTCGATAACTAAAGAAAGCTAAGCCTCTAGGGTTTGTGCTTAGAAATCATCCTTATAGCCAATTCATTCATTATGGTACATGGTTTAAAAAAAGCATATTTAAACATAAATAGTTGGGGAATGAGCACCTTGATCACACCTTGGATGTACCTGACGTCTTGGTGGCTAGGCAACTGCAACTGCACATCCACTAAGCCTATGAAGAATTCTGTCTCCACCAGAGTGCATGGGTCATGGAAGACATGGATCACATGTTCCTGACCTCACACTCACAAAAATCAGACTTGTGCTCCACATAGCAAAAATCAAGGTAGGCAAAGAAGTCCCATGTGTTCTTTTCGTTGGTCTAAATTCGTGTGCCCTTAAGACCAGAGTCTTTCCCTTAATCCTGACCACTAATACACCCTTGATAATTCTCTCTAAAATAACATATAACCAACTAGCTATTTCTCTGCCCAGAAGAATTACCCTCACAAAGAGTTCTATGGTCCACACTTCAGGGAACTACTGAGAGAAAAGTGGCCTGCACGCACAGAAAAAGAGGTAGGAAAGAGGTTCAGAATAGGGATTGACCAAGACGGAAGTAGCAATGGCCCACCAACCTCAGGCAGGGCCCTGCCCAACCGGGACTAACTCACCCACACCCAGCATGACACCCACACCAAGCATGACAATTCTTCAAGGTGCCTTGAAACCATCCAGGCACAACCAACTCCTAAGTCCTTCCTCAGCAGATACCTGCTCCAAAAAGCTGGGGTACCACTTGGGACTCTTTGCCTTGAGCATCTGACTCCCCAGTTGACTGGCACTTAACTGAGATCACCATTCTGGGCAAAGATATGTTACATTATAAAACAAAAGAGTGCCTTGTCTAGTACCTACACACTCCCCCGAGACCAACCTTCAACAACTAAAACCGTAACACTGCTGAGAGATGGATGAAGGCACAGCCCCATAGGTTGACTTCTGTGAGCAATGTTAAATGTATGCTGTAGGAGACCTACGTTTAGAAAAACTGATTCATCTTAGTTACCTGAGGCCCTATTCACTCTGGATAATAAGTATCTGGGAAAGAGCACAGACTGATCTCTTACCTCCCATTTGCCTTTTAGATTCCAACATAATTTTTTTTTCCCTCAGAAAGGTCTAAGTGAAATCCTTATTTTTACCGTACCATGAAGTACCTTCCTTGCAAATTGTACACCTTAGAATACAATTGCATCATTGACTAATCACTGGCCCTTAATTACTAAGGAGTTCCACAGAGCTGACACAATATCATTTCTTGCTTACCAATCAATCCTGTCTACAACAGGGCCCCACACACAGGACAGGCATGTTTACCCCCAGTTCTCACGGGGTTCCCACACAAGCTGTGTGTGACTTGTACAAACACTCACCTCCCTCTGTGCATGATTTCAGGACCCATAGGTTACTTTGCTGGTCCTTTACTGGCCACCAAGCAATATGTCAACATAGGGAATGGTCTGGGACTGAAGGCTGAGAAGAACAAGGTAATTGCCAAAGAAGCTTCACACCTTTCTGTTTGGGGCATCCTTTTTCCTTAAGTGGTTTAATTACACTGTCTGAGGACTAGATCCAGGATTATACAAGATTGAGAAGTTCTGCAGACCATGTGGATGGTGAGCCCAGTGGATGGGACATGATTGGAATACTGAGCCATGAAAATGGTCAGTGTCCTTCAAGTAATAGAAGTATCCAAACAGATGAATCAAGCCTCATATAACAGTACACTTACTGAAGGGCACATCTGTGGGATGGACTGTCTCTCACATATAGCAGAGACGGTTGCCCTCTGCTATGCTGATGGCCTCCCTAGAAGATCCCACATGGAAAGATGACAGACAGACAAATTCTCAAGAATGCAAACACTATCTGTCAAAGGATTACTATAACCATATTCAACAATCATCCAAATCTTCAGTTATAGGGAGGAGCTTATATATGAAAGTAACAAATAGCATAAATGAGTTATTACATTACAGAAATTTGCATTTCAGGTAAAAAGTTGGTAGCTAAAGCAAATGGAAAGATGAAGTAGGGAAGCATTAAAACAAGTGTTCATTTAAGTGCTCAACTCAGAACTATGAAGGAAGTATGGAGTATGCCCCCTTCCCCAAGGGAAGAGAAAAAGTGCTGAGTTAACTCATATCACTTCGAAGGATGGGAAAGATTTGGAGAGTCTTTTATATAAGTATTAGTCATCAGGAAAGAAACGGCATTTGGGGCTATTACAAGGACTGCTTGCTTTCTCTAGGAAGGAACAAATTACACTCAATCATGGAAAAGGAAACAATATTGGGGGAAGTACTACTGCAAAAAGTCTTGGTTTCAGATGCTTCAATTTGAAACAGTTGATATCCTTCTAAGGCTGTTTATTCCACTTGATGACCTTTGCATCAGCAAAGATGAACCCCAGTGGCTTCTTCCCTCACACCCAATAATATGTCTACCTTAGGCCCCAACAGAGATATGGTCATCATCCTTAAGAACCAGAAAATTGGCTGGGTACAGTGGCTCATGTGTAACCCCAGAGACTCAGGGGGCAAAGGCAGGAGGATCACAAGTTCAAGGAGAGCCTGGGCAATTTAGTGGGCCCCTGTCTCAAAATAAAACAATTAAAAGGGCTGGGGGTATAGTTTGGTGGTTAAGCAACCCAGGATAAAATCCCCAATACCATTAAAAAAAAATACTAGAAAACCTTTTCATCTTTTTCTTTATTAAATCTTTCATTCTGCTGAAAATGCTCCCACAAAGGAATATGAAAATAGCATGTGCAGGGCTGGAGCAGTGGCTCAGTAATTACAGCACTTGCCTGGCATGTGCAAGGACCTGGGTACAAACCCCAGAACCACATACACAATTGTCAGAAAAACAAAACCCAGATGAAAAAAAATAAATAAAATTGATTCTCTCTCTTTAAAAAGAAAGAAAAGAAAATAGCACACGTAGCTTGAGAGGTTACACTAAGCATGACCATGAATAGAGGTTCCTCGAAAGTAAAGAGGAAGGGGCTGTTTTCTCTGGCTTAGATTACCTAAAATGCAATTATAGGGAAAAAAGAAGAGAAATCTAGAAGAAAACTATTTGTGGACATGTACACAGACACATATGCCCAGCTATGGCATAAAGCTTAGAAACTGCTTCACATTAACATGGAGGCATGAGTTAACAGAACAATTCACACCTTGTCTTCATTAATTGCCTTAATATTAAACTGACAGTTTTTATAAACATATGAATGTGAATGCATGGCTCTAATAGGGATTAGACGTGTTCATTAGAGGATGAACACGTTTGGTGCCAGTAAAATTGTGAAAAACAGTTCAAAGAACTATCATAAAGATAACTTCACTGCTGACTTCTGAGAAAGAATCTGCAAATACTAAAACTGATAATTAAAATTTCTAATGTGTATAAGGTAATGTCATATTCCAAACAATTATTTCACCCTTTCCTAGCTCCATGCGATAGGTATTATTATCATCAGTTTACAGATGCACTGGAGGTTGAATAACTTTCCAAAAGACACATAGTCAATAAATAGCAAGGCTAGATTTTGAACCCAAACCAACTGAATTCAACTCTGTGCTCCAGGGTCCATGATGTACTGTCTGCCTTTCTAGGGAAATATATCTATGACTTTCTCTGGAAAATCACAAGATCAACCAATGAACAATAAAAGCAGCTGTCTGGTTCTAAGACAACTCCTATCTTGCTGAGTCATATCAAAATCCACACCAAATCCAATCACAAAACATTTACTCTTTATTTCTCTGTTTCCCTTACCCCACTGGTCCTAACAGCACTTGATACTCTTTGGAGTTAAATGCCTGCCTTTCAAGAGCTTCCATTTTATGGTTCTTCCCAACTTATTCTCTAATAAAGATACTCTGCTGTTACATGATATTACAATGCACATTTCTAAGTCTCTGCTTTCCTTAATCTTGATGTCCAAATCATCTTCTTACCCTCAACTTTTCTTTTAAAATCACAATCATCCCTGATTGCTCACATCTGTTATCAAATTCACCCTTCCATACCCCTATTGCCTTATAATAAGAACCATTAAATCAAGCACTTACAGATCATTTTTTATTTTTTCCTACTACCAAAATAAAAAAGCACTGGACAAATGTGTTTTACTGAGCCTGAAATTCACCCCAACATTTGTTGAGCATATTAACAACCTTTAGCATCCCTCGGAATCTCTGGGAGACTGACTCCAGGACACCCTGCAGATACCAAAATTGGCAGATGCTCAAGTCCCTGATATAAAGTAGCATAGTATTTGCATAGAACCTACACACATCCTCCCATATACTTTAGCTATTTTATGTGGTGCTGGGGAGCATGCATGTACTAGGCAAGCACTCCACCACTAAGCAATACCCTCAAGACCCTTCTCCTCTACTTTAATACCTTATAATACTTATAATACCTTATGAAACAATGTAAATACTAAGTAAATAGTTATTTATAGTATAGCTTAAATGACAATAACAAGAAAGAAAAATCAGCACATGCTCAGGACAGATGCATTTTTTTACCAGAATATTTATGATGCATGGTTGAATCTGTGAACACAGAACCCACAGATATAGAGGATCAACTATATTCCTAATTCAAGCCTGTTAAGAAAGTAGCCATTTCCCTTATACAACCAGGGGATGTGCTTTCACATGCTTGCTCTGCAGTCTGCATTACACTGGCAATTTGAAGACGGGGGTGTTCAAAAGATAAGAAAACCTAGCTCTACATCGAACCATTCCAAACCAAATTTCTAAAACATGAAGTTGGAACTGTACATAACAAAGACTTTATGTGTATAACTTTTGTAGGGCTATATGGAAGACTTATTACAGTGCAGTCTTATCCATACATCCTTGTAGCTTACATGTTCACATTGCTTTCTTTGTGTGTCTTATCTGTAAAACACAAGGGGTGTTGCCCTAGCTTGTGTTTATCAAGATCACATGAGAGGTGGGGAATGGAGCATGTACACAACATCACTACCATGCTGCAAAAAAGAACAAAATGCAGAATGAGAGTAAAACTCCAAAAAACACAGCCATTTTCACCTCTTTAAAGACAGTGAAGTTACACCACGAGCTTTTTAAACAAGAGCATGTGAATGACAATACATAGAGCAGACACAAGGGGGAGCTAGTGGGTTCACTGCAAAATGAACTAGAGACCAGAAATTTGGTTAAGGATTTAAAAATCCATAAAGACAAGCCACAAGAATGGGAATGAAGCAAGGTAAAGAGCAACAAGAGATACAGTAAGAAAAGCAGAAAAGAGCAAGAAATACAGAAATTCCCTATGCTCTTCAGGACTGAATTAAAAATCCAGGAGAACTTTTTAAAATTATAACCTTCAATGTAAACTCAAAATCTAATATTTGAGAAGGATGGCTTGGAAATGCCAAAGAATTTTATGGTATACAAATTGGAGGTTGAAGAAAAGAGTATATTACAAACATAATTTTTTAAATTCCCTTCCTTTATCAAAAATTTTTTTACTACCATCTCTCATAAGCTCCAAGAATTACAACATTAACAGAGTGATGATTAATCCATTCTCTATTCTCTACATGGGATTTTCTTAGCATCTCTTATTCTGTATTTTATTTTCAACCTTCAAGTTAAGAGGACCATCTGGAACACATTTTATTCCAATATTTTCTTGAGACTCCAGATAACTGACCTTAATTCCAGGAAATGTTATATGATAAATATATTGTCAGTAAAGATTTTAAATATTGCTAGTAAAGATGTAATTATAGATGCTCAAGTTTTCATACTATTGAAGCACATTAATTAAAACTTGGCACAGGGGAAGGAAATCAGGGGACAAATGAAAAGGAGGATGACGTGTATTTCATATTGAGTGTAGCATAATTATTACCTCTTTTTGATGAAGATGTCGGGAAGAAGGCACTAGAGCTGTGCCTGTAATCACGTTAATCATCCTTCAATACAAAAGAACCAATCCATCAAAATCCAAAGGGATTTGCTTATTGTTATGCTTTTAGAGAGCTCACCAGGTATTGCCAAATGCTTCCTAATGACAATAATTAAACATCTGGTAATGGTGACCTACTTGTGGCTGCCTAACTTCCTTGGATAGTCTTTTCCATTAATTATGTACATGCTGGGAACTGAGAGAATTTACCTTATGAATAATAACTCAAGACCACAGGAGAAGTCAGAAATCGACAGGAGCCATTCCCTGCTGTCCCCACAGCTATCTGTATTAGGGCCTTGTTAGCACACTTGGATCTGGGAACAGATGCTATATAAAAATTGCAAAAGCACCAAGCTAAGGCATGCATGACTGCTTGATGTAAACATGTTGGAAGGAAGCAGCCTTTTATTAAACATGCAAAACTGTGCCTGAGGAGGGAAATGGCCAAGCTGTCACATATTCTACATTTCTATATGGAATTGTTTGAATGCAAACTTTGAGCCTAAACTTTTGGAATAATAATCAGATCTCGTAGAGTCTTTGAAAGAGCACAAATTTTAAAAACCAGATTGAGTACACATACACTTTCAGCTGGGCGCAGTGGCACACTCTTGTAATCTCAGGGACTCATGAAACTGAGGCATGAGAATTGCAAGCTTCAGGCCAGCCTCAACAACTTAGGGAGAACCCGTCTCAAAAAAAATAAAAAAGGCAGAGAATGTAGCTTGGTGATGAAACACCCCCTGGGTTCAATCTCCAGCACCAAAGGAAACACACACACACATACACACACACACACACTCTCTCTCTCACACTTTCAAACACCATTTCATGGTTCCTTAAATTTTAGGTTGAAAAAGCAACAGAAAACTAGTAACTAAGATGTCTAAGGGAGTCTGAAATTCACTTGGTCATGAAAGAAACTTTGTCCAAAAAAAAAAATTCCACTTGGATCTCATTAAAATCAACTGGTAACTATTAATTGGATCTGCATCTACACCCAAACCCACAAGATTTTACTAATTAACACATCACTGCTTCCTACATGCTTTTCAGGCTGTGGTTTTAACTTTTCTGCAGATCAAAACAAGCAGAGGCATCATCCAATTTTTTTAAAAAGATTTTTTTGGGTTTTAAACCCTTTGATATAAAAACATGAAAATAAGTAGTAATACTCAACACCTAGGAAATATTTTTTATTATTTATATTAATTATATTAGTTAGACTAAACTGACCAAAATTATTTTATTATCTAGTTTGCTCAATCCTGTATATTATTCAATATACACTGTAGGGAAAACAAATCACAACAGGGTAGGAGAATTTAGTGTAAGGAACAGGGTAAACAAGTGAATGGTATAAAAACATGAAAATAAGTAGAAATGCTCAATAACTAGGAAGTTTTTTTTTAAAGAGGGACAGAGAGAGAGAGAGAGAAACAATTTTATTTAATTTTTATGCAGCTTTCATTGCTCCAAGACTTCGTCGTTGTTTACGTGGTGCTGGGGTTTGAACTTGCGTACTCGCACATGCCAGGCAAGCTCCATAACCACTGAGCCACCGCTCCAGGCCCCTAGGCCCCTAGAAAGTATTTTTAATTACTTATATTAATTATATTGTTTAAACTAAACTAACCTAAATTATTTTATTATCTAATTTGTTCAATCCTGTATATTATTCAATATACACTGTAGGGAAAATAGAATTCACAACAGAATTTAATCTAAAGAACAGGGTAAACAGGTGAATGGTGGAGGAGCTATACCCTTGGACAGAGCGAAGGCTGAGTTATCAGAATCTAGAAGCCTGGAAGAGGGTGAGGGCAGATGGTACCTCATCTCTGAGGAGAAGGTGCTATGTGCTGACCTGTGTAGGGAGCTTATCAGAACCTCATGGCGTTGGGGCACCACCCAGGAAGTGCGGGTGCCACCTTTTCCATAGAGGGCCTTAGGAGGCTGCCAGGAAAAAGGTTGACAACTGGCACCTCATGGCCATTGCTGGGTGGTACTAACAGGAACAGCAAGCAAGTAAGAAACAAGTGCCATGTCCTCCTTCCTGCTTTCCAGAATCCCCCTAGTGCCCTCAAGAGGGGGAGCAACTGACAAAGTAGAAGTCTTTGCAAAGGAAGTGGAGCACATAGGACTGAATCTGTGCTAAGTAATCCTTCATTCTGGTACATTATCACTAAGCCTCAACATCCTCAGCCACACAACACAGAAAACAAGAACATAGCCAGAGTGGTGAGCCTCAGAGTATTTAAAAGTGCAATTTTTTAATACACATAATTTGACAATTGTGCCTGTCACAAACTAATGCGAAATTTATAATACAGATATTTTCTAAATATTTGTTACTTAATTTCTAAAATTTCATTGGTTAGAATTCACCCACAAACTCTTATTGGCAAAATTAATGCAATACAAAAGTACACACAAGCGCTGGCTTGGTATACACACTAAGGAACCTGATCCCCAAAGCCAGGAACCAGACCTCCGGGACCTCCAAAAAGCTTTGGGGCACAGAGCAAATCAACATGAGTCCTCTGGCTCTGAGCTTCTCCCACTAAACAAGGAGACCAGGTAAAATCATTCCTGGGAATCCTGCTACTATTTAAAATAATTATGATATGAAAAGTCTTTTTAGTTTTTCATAATGTGATTTTCTAAACTTGCACGAAAGTAGAGGTAGTTTAATTCCTATATCTCTCACGCAGCTGAAATAATTATTAATTTTGTCATTATCGTTTTATTCTTTTACTTTTTGGTAGGAAGACTAGTGTATTTTAAAGGAAGTGCCACTTACAATACTGTAGCACTCAGAGGTCCTTTTTTGTTGGGGAGAGGTAGTTGTTGGGATTGAACCCAGGGGCACTTTACAAATCAACTACTTACCTAATCCTTTTTATTTTTTTGAGATGGGCCTCACTACATTGCTGAGAGTCTCACCAAGTTCCCAAACTGGCCTCAATCTTGTGATCCTCCTGCCTCAGATTCCCAAGCCTCTGTAAGGACAGGTTTGTGCCACCACATCTATCTAGAGGCCATAGGGGATTTCTTAAATGCTCAAACAGTAAGCGAGATGATAGACAATAATATTTAAAATCAAGACATCATAGTTTAAAGGAATAAAGGTGCATTACTAGTACTTTTCCTTAAATTATAAGTTTGAATCACTTGATCTTCCACTATTTAATTTAAAAGTATGGTTAAAAAAAAAATGACTATCATTTACCAAACCACCAAGCTTCATTCAGTATAACACTGTTAATTTCTAATTCATATGGCACTGCATGACTCAGTAAAGCCTTACTTATTACTTTTCCTCTTCCTATAGTCCCTAAGTTGCGCATCTACTTAGAAACTTAATGCCTAAGCCCTGCCATCTACAGGTTACAAAATGCAAACCCAAAGGTCTTAGGGAGATATTATGTTAAAATCGGCTTCCACACATGCATGTTTCCCTAGAAATCATCAATTCAAAGGTTATGTGCACTAGTCACAAACTAGAATTAACAACCTAATTTTTGCAAAATAGGTTTTGCTAAAAAGTGCTTGAAAAGTCATCAGAATTTATCTAACTTGGGAAAGGAAGTTAGGAAGCATATTATTTAAATGCATTTGTTTTCCTCAAAACTTCTCATTATTTTAAAATAACATCAATAATTCTAACAAAAAAATTGAGTCATAACCAAAACTAATGGTCAAAACATAATTACACAGTATATTATATGTTTTCTTCCCCACTCTATTTCTCTCCTCAAATGAGTAAAATAATTTTCTAATTTGAAACTAATACCTAAAAATTTCCTTGATATTAGTTAAGGATTATCATGGTACAGAAGTTTAGAAGACTCACACATTATCTACATAAATGCCTATATCAGGTTGTATTTCACTAAACAAGAGCAAGTTAAACCTTAAATTAACATTTTAGAACATAATTTTCCAAGAAACTTAGTAGATGCACATAACCGTGTACAGGGCTGCTGCAAACACAGAGGTTTAGGGGTGCAGTGCCCACGAAGCTGGCAAGGATACAGCCTTGTCGTCACACACAGAGCAGACCCGAACATGCCCCTAATGAATGCATAAGAAAACTGAGCCACACGAAGATTCATTTGAGAGCAGAATGTATTTGTCATCCACTCACTGTCTCAAATGCACATCAATCAAAACAGTGGATGATTGTCAAGGTTATAAAGGGTGGGTTCAGCAACCATTACACATTTCTTGGCTAAAATGACCAACTCCAAACCCACTCAGAGCCAAGTATGATAGCAATTCCTGTAGATCAAGGATGGAGGGAGGTGGTAAGTTACTCCAGGCTGTTTCCATCCTGGAAAATTACTGAAAAATATGACAAAGAAAAAAATGTGTTCTATTATTTCTATTGCAAATTTTTAAACACTTTTTTGGTCATGTACCAATGTGCCCTTCTTATCCACTAAGGAATGGAATCCACTGATCTAATGTACTAGTCACTTAAAATCAATGTAACTTAAAAATTGAAACTGATGACTGACAACCTTTCTCACATTAAATTTGCCTTTTACAAGCAACAAAAAAAGCTAAGTAAAATAAGTAAAATCACAATTTCAAAGGAAATGATTTTTTTCTAAAAAATGAAAAACTTACTCTTGGAAAACTTTCCTGTGCCTAAAATATTCTGTAAAAGATATTAACATTTGAGATTTCCAGAATGTTTATATCAAAATAAGCATAGCTAAGGAATAATTATATTGAAAAAGAGATTCTCATGAACCACCTAACTTCTTAATTGCTTAATAAAAGCCAATCCTCCAAAAAAAAAAAAAATCCAAAATCCCAGATTAAACACAGAAGGAATATTAACGGGCATTAATGATATATTAAAATTCTAGAATGTATAGCATATAAAGACTCACTATGTGGTAAACCAAGTAGCAAGACATACTAATTCCTCTTAATATTCAATCACTTCATGATACCATACAAAAATATCTCAACAGCGGAATTTTTCTAAATACAAGCTCAAAACTCAGTATTACTATTAGACTCTAGGTGGCACTACAGGAATTACTCAGCAAAAATCTCCAAAAACGGAAGACTGAAATTTTGAACCAGACCTTTTGGACTTAATGTGGAACCAGGCCTTGATTTGCACACTGAATTATTTCCCCTCCTCCCTATACAATTATTTCAGACCTTTCAAAACAAATCTAAACCCAATTGTAAATAGCTAGTCCACATGGCTATGGACATTGGTGGAAAATTTGGTTTGGAAATCCAAATGCCAAAATTAACAAATCCTCAGGGGAAAATCGAGGCAGCTGGTAGAAGCAACACTGAAATTAAAACAATGCTGACAGATCAAAATTACAAATTTTATTTCTAGACTCAAAGTGTTATCCCACAGTGTTTCATAAAACACATTTTTCAAAACTGAAAGCACTCTGGAGGCTGGTGGTGGGAAGATCAATCAAGCCTGCACAGATATTCACTATGGCCAGATCAAAAATCAGACAGTCATTTGAGGCTACAATGCTGTCACCTTATTCATCACTAAGACGAGAGAACACTATGCAAAACAATAGATACTTTTACTCATTTTTATTTCAGTGCCAAAGGCACTGAAAACAAATACTTATTGAAGATGATTTTGTACTTGACCACATTTGAGAGCTATTTGCAGCAGATAATTCTAAGCATTCAACAATTCATCGAAGGGTGGCACAGGTCAAACTCATCCTTCCAGTCCAGTCCAAGTGAACAAGTCCAAAGATTGAAGTCAAATGCCCAGCTTACACAGCCATGTAAATATCAGCACTGTGGCAAATCTTTGCTGGTTTTAAAATTCCACAGGAAATCTAATGACATTGTGATAATTTAGTTAAAATTAACATATAATCATAAGCATTGTAATCATTTGTGAGGCCTGAGGGAGAAAATACTTGATATTTTAATGTTCTAACATCATCTAAAAGGGAGTGAGGAGGAAGGATTTTCTGAAAACCAAAAAATGAGGAGGTGTAATGTACACTGATGGTACCAAGTCTCTTCCTCATTCTTTAATTTCCTGGAGGGACTGATGAAGGATACGGATTTTTTTCATCAGGTAGCCTACAATGCCCAAGGTGGAAAAATGAGCAAAAGAGTAACCAACAGCTACTTGTTCACAAATACAATGCAACCAAACAGCTCAGCCACAAGTATTTAATTCCTCACTTGCATCAACTACAAATGAAAACCATGCAGACTTGAGACAGTGCCTCAACAAACCTCATCATGAACTTACCAAAGGAACTCTATATCTACCAGTATAAAAACACCTTTTCCTGTAAAACCCTTCTCTTTCCATTAGAGTGCTGTCTGTAAGGGGTTTTGTAGGTGCTCCCTGCTTGAAGCAGCCAGCTTTACCTAACTGCATCATAATAGATAGTAGGAGGATTTGAACTAGGTCAGTGTCTATCACAGTTCATACCCATTTGAGTAGGTGTAAGAAAGTTCAGGAAGATCCTGGATAAGGATCAGGTTCAAGTTACTTTGTCATTATGTATGCACGTATGAATGTGTAGCAAGGAATCCCTTCAATATGTAAGACTGTGTTGAACTAATAAATAAATAAATAACCAGGAAGTTGAGAGAAAAGGAGAAAAATGAAAAACTCAATTCTCTTCCTCCAAAAACAGCTTTATAGGATTTCATTTTTCTGCCTTAAAAGATGGATAGAAAAAGCCTCCTTTACAAAGCCTTCTTTGTAAAGTTATAATTAATTTCCATGGAGAAGAAATGAAAAAAAAAAACTTAGGACTTTTCTCCAGGCAAATATTGATTATTTCCACCCATTTCATCCATTCATTCAACCAGTACGTGAATGCTTCATCTTGCTGCCCATTGTTCTGGGCAAAGGGAACACAGCAGTGACTACAACAGGAGACAGAAAAGAGGCAGGGGGAAGTCTGTACTACTAACAAAAATTACACACTGTAAGAAAGGAGTTGATGATAAGTTGCCTGTAACTAATGAAAAGGAACAGGATCCTCATGAACACCTATTTCCCCACATTTAGATGATTTTGAGTGTTCCAAGTATCAGCATCAAAATCCGATTTTTACACAAAATTTTATCTAAGATATCTGCCATCTGCCACCTCAGAAGGTTTTCATATGCAGGTACAAATATATATCCCAAAGTCATTTAATAAGTTTGGCTTTTAATTCTATGAGAAAAATAAAATTATACAATCAAGAATTTAGAAAGTAGATGCTGTATGACAAACTAAGCATCCATCTTGAAGAGATTTGCTGAAAAGCCATCCAAAGTCAGATACCCAGAGACTATCATTAACAAAGCCACACTTTGTTATAAGAGGGGTTACAAGATTCCTAACTAGTAACCATGTTAGAGAATTCAACACTGACTTTTTAACTACAACCCAAAGGAAGACGGCTTACCTGTGCTAATAATAATGATGATGGTTGATAAAGACCATTTTGGGCATGGGACCCTGAGCAGCAATGAGTGGCTAGCTTCCTATCTCCACATGCTGTCTCCCCTATGCACCTGTAGATGCTTTTTCAGCTGCTTCAAAGCACAAGGAGACCTTCATGACAACTAACTCCAAAACACCAGGCAGCTGAGCTTGGTGGTGCACACCTGTAATCCCAGTGTCTCGGGTGGCTGAGGCAGGAGGATGGCTCACCAACTTAGCAAGGCCCTGTCTCAAAACAAAAAATAAAAAGGGGCTAGAGGATGTGGCTTACTGGTTAAGTCCCCCTGGGTTCAATTCCTAGTACAAAAAAAAACACCAAGGAGCTCATGCTCATGCCAGGCTCACCAAACACCACTTGCTCCCAGGAACTCACAGGTTCCTGTGCCATATGGTTCTTTTTTTATTTTCTAAAGCCAGATTTTATTCTTCTTTGTAGGTTTACATATTGAAGGGGTTTGTGGTTACACTTTCATTCAGGTTTGAGCCATATGCTTTTAATTCCCACTGCAGTGATCATAGATAATACATTTAATTGCCAATGGGTTCTTTGACGAATTTATCACTAAATGGTTCTATTATCTTCAACAAGCCACCTGACTTCTCCAGACTGTTTCTTTACCTGGCAATAGTGGTTTAGGCCAGAGTCACCTGGGGACCTTTGACTGGGCCCTGCCTTTTCCACCAGCAGAGGAGATTCTGATTCAGGAAGCCCCGCGTCATCTCTGGGCATCTGGAAGGTGGGGCATGTGTGCATAGCTGAGTGACTGTAAGCCTGTGATTCAACCTATGGTTGAGATTTCCTATTTCAGGGCTAAGAGTGTAGCTCAGTGGTAGAGCATGTGATTAGCATGCACAATGTCCTGGGTTTGATTCCTCCCACCAAAATAATAATAGTTTTAGAATTAAAACTAGAATTAAATGGCATCTAAAACCAAATTATTAAACTATAAAACTTCTGAGTCCAATCTCACGCCACCTGAACAACTGCAACTCCCACCCTTGATCAAAGAACTTTGTTCATTGTTGGGTTTATACTTTCAACTTTGTTTTTAATGGAGAAACACAGTGAGGGAACCGAGACCATTAACCTAAAGTTTAGAGAAATTGTACCTCATACAAAAAATACAAGAATGTCACCAAGGGTGGTGGAGCACACCTCTATTCCCAGTTACTCAAAAGTTGAGGCAGGAGGATCATAAATTCAAGACCAGATAATTTAGAAAGACTCTGTCTCGAAAACTAAAAAGAGCGAGTTGTAGCTCAATGGTAAAGGGTCCCTGGGTTCAACCCTTAGTCCTGCAAATAAAAAACGTTAAGAATCCATTTCTACCTCCCCGTTATTCTGGTGTTGACTCTGACAGTACAGAACAGCCACTAAGGTTTACTAAATGAGAACGGACCAACTCTAGTGCGATGACAGCCTGGAGAGATGGAGGAACTCTGCACACAGCTGCTTTTTCAGAAATTGCAATCTTCAGATTAAAAGAAATGAGTGTTTGGGATGTAATACAATTATTACGGGATAGCTGCTCTTGGCTTTTGCCTTTGTACCTTATTTCTGTTAGAAAGCCATGACTCCAGCGAAAGGGAAAGGTGCATCCTAAAGAAAGGTATTGCTTTTTGCTACGAAGAAGCTGGTCTAGGATGGTGGCAGGTGCCAGTGGTCCTAACACTCAAGAGGCTGAAGCCATGGAGGAGGATCCCTGGAGTTCAGGAGCTGGAAACCAGCTTGGGCAATAGAGCAAGACTCCCTCTCCAAAAAGGGAGGAAAAAGACGGTTTTACAGTCAGACTTGGAGGTACATACCTATAACCTACCTATTCCTAAGGCTGAGGCAGAAGGATCTTAAGTTCAAGGTCAGCGAGACTCTATCTCAAAAAAAAAAAAAAAAAATTAAAGGAATATTGTTGTTTATTTTGTTGGTTTTACAGTACTGGAGATTGAGCTGAAGGGTGCTTAACCACTTAGCAACATCTCCAGTCCTTTCTATTTTAAGACAAGGTCTTACTAAGTTGCTTAGGGCCTGGCTAAATTACTGAAGCTGGCCTTGAATTTACAATCCTCCTGCCTCAGCCTCCTGACTCCATGGGCTTACAGGAGTGCACCACCATACCCAGTCCCAAAGAAGTTTTGAGTCAGAGAACTCAAATGCATAGATACTCAAACTATTCAAAATGCCTATTTTAAATAAAATATAAATGCATACATATAAGTAAAACTTTAAAGTAAAGATAAGCTTAAAGCTTGCTTCCTCAAGTTAAAATTAATCTCTTCTACAATGTTAACCTTATTTTTAAAAAGATGAAGAATTTTAAGGCTGTTTGGCCTCATATTAAAGTACAGCAGTAAATCTGGGTGAAATGGGGTAAACCTGTAGTTCCAGTACTTGGGAGGCTGAAGCAGGATGATCACTTGAGCTCAGGAATTCAAGACTAGCCTGAAAATCTGCAAGATTCCATCCCAAAAAATAAAACATAGCAGTAAGTAAAAAAAAAAACCTAAAAATCTTTATTATGTGCATCATAGTAATACATATTTCAAACTCCAGAAGAAAATTAAAAATCAAAAAAAATACTATGGGGCTACTGTTACCATATAATGCTCCAATATCAATTTAAATATTGGGGTAACAGAGAACTAAGGGTCGAATGTCTTCACTCATCTGTGGAGGCTGGAGCTAGACCCTGGCCAGTGTGAAAGGTGGTCAACTTTCATGTATTAAACCCAGAAAAGGTGTAGTGACATACAACCTAAGGCATTCGTAGAGATGTATTGGGAAGGAGGGGGGAGGGGAGAGGGATATGGGTGGGAAATTACAGGGG
>PVKS010008526.1:0-67956 GCA_004027875.1 Aplodontia rufa | reverse complement strand
AAAAAAAAAGAAAAAAGAACAAAGTAGAAGTCACCCAATGGCTATTAATAAGTCAAGTGGATAAACTGTGATACCTTCACACAGAATACTCTATAGCAGTGAAAAATAGAGGCTACAAGTTCCCAAAGCATAACACTGAGTGAAAGAAGTCAAATATACTATATGAACTAAATGTATGTAAAGTTTAAAAAGTAAGCAAAAGTTAACGTCTGCCCTGGAGGGAATGGTCTACTGTGATAGGAAAGGGACTCTTTGTGGGGGTGCCTCTGTAGTGTGGTGAAATAACCTGATTCTGAAACTGCATGCTGTTCTGTGTGAGCATCTAGTCTGTGAAAACTTTTTAACTGCTGAACAAGAACTGTGTGGCAGGAGGAACACAAGTTCAAAGCCAGCTTTAGCAACTTAGCAACACCCTGTTTCAAACAAAAAAATAAAAAAAGGGCTGGGGATGTGGCTTGGTGGTTGAGCGCCCCTGGGTTCAAATCCCCAGTACCAAAAAAAAAAAGAACTTAGTAATTTCAAATATCATTCAACAGAAGTGAGTAGGTGACTTTGTAAGGCTTCAAATGCTCTGCTTGTACCATGGTATTTTAATTCTAGTTAGGGATCTTTAAGACTCCAACAACATGTCAATAGATCTGTGAATTTTCGTGGACTTACAGAGTCTTATTCACCTGAAAGCAACTAGTCGAGGGAGAAAATGTATTGTCCGTTTACGCCAACATGAAACCTCAAATACATATACAGAGAATCAAAGACTCTTTCTGTCTGTGCCTTGCTGTAGCCTCCCATGAATTTGTCCTTAAGATTAGGACCGCTCTGCCATAAATCAGGCCCCAGTGGCATCAGTCATCACTCCCTAGGTTAACAGGTAATAGTGATGCGGGGTTTTTGAGATGAGGCTGGATTCTCCGCTCCAGCTGGCAAATGGAGTCTGGGTCTATTAAGATTCCAGCAGCCAAAAGAGCCCGCTTTTAGTATTTGCAGCAATTGCCAGTTAAAACTGGAAATTTGGGCTGGCTGCACATGTCTGCAGGCAAAATAGTGTTAGAACTTCTCCAGCTAAAAGCTGGGTGTTGCAGCTCTTGGTGTGGTGGAAAATCACCCCGGGAATTCGGCGCCAATCTTCTGGATTCTTGTCTCACAAAATTTGAAGAATAAAATCCACAGACAACCATCGAAGGAGGAGTAAAAGGAGTAGGATTTATTTAAGGAAGGAGAGCAGAGACTCCGCAAGGTGGAGGGGTACCTGGAAGGAGGACACCCTCTAATGGAATTTAGGCCAGGGGTTATATTGATTTGGAGTGTGAGCATGATTAACTTTCATGCAAAGGAGGCATTGAGAAATGCATCTACATCACTGGTTGAAATCTATGCAAAGCAGACATTGAAACCAAGCACCAAAGTCATTGGTTAAAATCTATGCAAAACAGGTAGCAATTCTTTCCAGTTCCCATTGGTGCCCCCCTCCCCTTCTTAGTTTTCTCCCCTCTGGGACAAAGGAGTTGCTCCCACAGATGAGCCTCATGGTCATTTACATTTGAAGGCCCTGAGTATGCCCTGTCAATCACTCTCTAGCCCCTAGCTTTTAGATGGGGCCCTTTGTCCTGACTACCTAGCCATTTTATGATCTCTCCTAAAACTGTCTCAATAGCACTGGAATGGAAATGGCTTTCCCAGCATTTTAATGCATTATGCTCCAAAGTCAGAGCCAAAGAATGCAAGATCAGGAACTCAAATGACCTAAAGCACCTGGCTGCAGAGAAAGGCACATTGGACACAATGCACATTCGCATGTGGTTTCCTCTTGGCACAGATTGTCCTCTTGCTTTCTTAGATTTATGTAGATTTGTCCTTGTCACAATAACCAAGCAGCCAAAACCCATATACCCTCCATCCAGCTACCTATATCTCTGGTGGGGTGGGGTGGGGGAGGAATCCTGAAAAATCCTATATTTTCAATTTTTTTGAAACACCTACAGGTATTCTGAACTTTTGTATTTCTATTTCTGTTAAGAATCTAACATGACTTACTTATTGTGCTAGGATTTCATTAGGATTATTAACATTTGAGTATTCTGGTATAGAGCTGAAAAGATATTGAGTGGTCTGCACCCTCCCTACTATTTTTTCCCTACACACTATATGTGTTTGTAGAATATCCAACGTCATTCAAGGGAGTAGGCGACTTTCAGAGTTGGTGCACCCTCTGTGTCAGAGCAGAAATTCTGGCACTGCCAGAATTCTTCATTAGAATCTCTAAGCAAACCATGCCTGTCAGTCTGGATGGAGTACATGCTGTGCCAGCAGATCCCTGAGGAGGAAAAGGAAAGGGTTTTTACACCACAAACACTAAGGCATGTTTACAGCATGTCTGTCAGGAAACATGAGATAGAAATGTCTTACAGCATGGATAGCCTAAACACACACAGGTTGGTGCTTCAAGAATTTTTCTACCTCAGCCCAAATCAGACCATAACTGTTCTATAAAAGCAAGAATTACAAGCTGACTGTGTCATGTTAGGGGATGAAATGGTGCAGTCTGCCATGCCTAAGTAGATGGGTGATATTAACAAGCATTGCCCCCAGCCTTCCAGAATCACTTCTACCCCGGGACCAGGTAGCTACAGCAGCCAACAATACACCTGTATTTTCAACACTGCAAGCAGATTTCAGCACAGACAACTACTTTTGTACTTTGTTTTTCTTTCTATCCAGATATTTCAAAAAACATTCTTGGTCAAAGACTGTGTTGCAATAAATTGCCCACTTATGCATCTCTGTTATTTTATAGCTATAAATGATCACAAAGGAGTATCAAAGGCCATTCTCATAAAACACCCCAAACCTAGACTTCAAGAATTAAAATTGAAAAGAGTGGCTATTCTTGAGATACATGTGTTGGACGCAGCTCTCAGAATATGTCATTATCTCAAATATTTCTTCTGCTTGGTCATTTTATGGTTTGGATCTGGAAATGTCTCCAAAAATTTCATGTTTTGAAAGTCCGATCCCCAATGCAACAAGGTTCAGAGGTGGGTCTTTTTACATAGCAATAGGGCTGTAATCTCATTGACAGATTCATTCGTTTCTTGGTTTAGTAATTTGCATGGTGGTAATTATGGGCCGGTTGGGAGAGACTGGAGAAGGCAGGTCACTGGGGGTATTCCCTTGAGGACTATATCTTGACCCTGGTTCCTCTCTTTCTCAGCTTCCCAGCTGCCATGATCTGAGACGCTTTCTCAACCAGACTCTTCCAACAGGATATTCTGCTTCACTCCAGGCCCAAAGCAAGGGAGTCAGGTGACCATGGACTAAAACCTCTGAAACCACAAGCCCAAAATACAGGTTTCCTCCTCTAAGTTGTCAGATATTTTGATCACATCAATGAAAAGCTAACGAACACTGTCACATAAAATTTGAAAACAAGGCCAGACACATGGGAATACATTTAGATTCCAGGGTCAAGTGGTGAAGAATAAAACACACAGTTTTTATAGCTATTGAAATTCCTGTAAAAAGTTCTTGCATGAAGGATAAATTATTCTCATAATAAAAGAAAATAATACTGCAATACCAGAATACCACATACAACTAAATTCCCTTAACTTTAATCAGAAAACATTCCATTCTGATTGACTTTTTAACATGTCTTAAAAACTGTGACAGCCAAGTACTTCCAGACTCAAAAGAAGAAAAGTGAAAATATTAGGATAAAAAGGAATCCTGGACATCCCATTACAATGAGAACTCAGCCCCTGACCCCAAAAAATAGATTTATTAGGGCAGCATAACCTAGAGATAGAAAACATTATTCAACAACATTTGATGAAGCTTGAATAGGGTAACTCTGCAAAGTGCAATAATAATCAAGAGCAAAAAAGAAAATAAAGATAGAATGTCTTTGGGTTAAAATACTATCCCAAAACCTTGCAAAGGGAAAGAAGAAACACCAATGTATGATTGAGAAAATAATTCCAAGGAAATCATATGTCAGAAATAAATTCCACCGTTATAACTCTCCTCCAGGAGACACTGTTTCCTTTCCATTTTATAACCTGATACAAGATGAATAACATCAAGTAGAAAAGTCTGATGACCCAGGATGCATAATCTCTTCTCAGTTCTTCCTTCCAACTACATATCCCAGTCAAGTGCCACCTACATTGGGACAATTTATGCATGAAGCAAGAACACATTGTATATACCCTCTTGGGAGAGAAAAAGGAAGCAATTTTGAATTACCACTGCATTGTGACCTTTCTCAGCTTCTTAAATGCTGTCCTTTCAGCTTTCAATTTCCAAACTACCATTCAAGGTAGACCAGCGTGATAGAACTATTGCCATGTTACAAATGAAGAAACAACAGGCAACCCTGGAAGAAATGAAGAAATAGGTAAAGACTTTAAATGTTCAGGGTGATAGGACCAGTACAACCATGAATTTGAACAATAATTTGGGAAAAGAGTAAATCAAAAGACCAGCTTAAAAAAAAAAGCTAGAGAAAAGTCTGTAATTCTTGGAGATAAGCCTTTCCAAGCTTTTTTTATCTGTCCAAACATTAAGAACAGAATAAATCATCTCTTTTCAAATTCTGAGAGCAAAGGTCTGAACAATCGATGAGATCTGAGGCCCAAACTGAGAGTCCTCTAAGGACCCAGAGGCCAAAAATAAATTACTATATTGAGGTTAAATTCAAATATTAGTATCAGAGTAACTACCAGTATCAAGAACCCCTGAAACCTAAGCTGTGCATGGATTCATACAAGGCCCAGGAGCAAGACTCCAAGGTTGAAACTACATTTGTGGATCCATCCCTAATTTTTTTGAGGATTCTTCACACTGCTTTCCAGAGTGGTTGAACCAATCTGCAGTTCCATCCAACAATGGACTAGTGTTCCTCGCTTTCTGCAACCCCTCCAATATCTGTTATTGTTTATAATCTTCATCTTTATCAATCTGACTAGAGTGAGGTGAAATCTTAATGTAGTTTTGATTTGCATTTCTCTGATTACTAGTGATTTAGAGCACTTTCTCATGTATTCATTGGCTTGCTCAATTTCCTCTATTGAGAAGTTTCCATTTAGCTCTTTGGCCTATTTATTGATAGGCTTTTTTGTGTTTTTGGCATTAAGATTTTTGAGTAGTTTGTAAATTTTGGAATATTAGTCCCCTGTGGGAGGAATCACAGGCCATGATCATCTCCCGTTTTGTACATTATCTCTTGACAATTTTGACCAATTCTTTGTGCGGAAGCTTTTAAGTATACATGTATCCCATCCATTCATTGATTTTTGACTTTAATTCTTTTGCTTTAGGAGTCTTGTTGAGAAACTGTTTGCCTACTCCCACATGCTAAAGTGTTGGTCCTAACTTTTCTTCTAGCAGTTGTATGGTAGCTGGTTTAATTCCTAGGGCTTTGATTTCAGTGCAAGGTGAGAGATAAGAATCTAATTTCAACTTCCTGCAAGTGGCTGTCCAGTTTGTCCAGCACCATTTGTTGAACTGGCTGTCATTCCTCCATGTTATATTTTGACCCCCTTTGTCAAAGATCAGATGTTTAAAGGTAGGTTTGTTTGTCTCAAAAAAAAAAATAAACTTGTGGTATTAAAAGACAAATTTCTCCAACTCAGCATGGTAATTATACACATCGTTATGATAGAAGACATATGAAAGAAAGAAAAGCAATAGAACAGCAACAGTTAAGACAATAAAGAGATGGATATAGACATACACATAGATACAAACATAGATACAGATATACAGATATAGATGCAGACATAGATATGAGGACCCTGGTTCAGAAATCAGAAAAGGCACAGAAACCTTCAGAAAGCCTGTGGCTAGTGCACTAATAGATGTCAAAGACAATGCCAAAAATACACACCGAACACAATCCAAAACATCATTGAATCTCATTGAAAACTAGGGTACAACCCATCACTATGTTGCAAGACTGGAAGAAATCTCATCTCCTTGGATGACAACTACATATTACCGGCCATGTGCATGATACATTTATCTTTAAGTACTGTAAACACATTCCAAAGCACCAAGATGCTCACATGTTGACACTCAAGAGTTGAGATCAGGGCTGAAGCGATGGCTCGGTGGTTGCGGTGCTTGCCCAGCATGGGCTCAAACCCCAGCACCTGTGTACACAGCTAAGTGTCAGAACAATGAGGGCCACGTGAAAAACTCAATAAAAATTAATTCTCTCCATCTCTCTCTCTCACACACACACACTATCCTTCTCTCTTAAAAAAATAAAAAAAGAGTTGAGATCAAATATAAAAGAATTGAATTTCCTCTCTCATCTTTAGGTGGGACAGAACCAAAAGCTCAGTGGGTGGAAGAAGGAACACTGAGGTAAGATGGAATGAATCAGCCCCTCTTCTGTTCCCCTCCATTTGCTGGTTGACTTTATCTTGCTCCCTCTTACTGTACCCTCACCCTTTTCCATCTTAGGCTCACTCTCTGGTTATCTTTCTTTGCTTCCACCTCTCTCCTCCCTTTCCCACCTTGCCAAGCACCATATCATGTAAATGAAGGGAGCTGATGAAGCTACTACAGCATTATAAAAGAAAACAATAGTTATTCTTATATCTTATGATATTACTTACAACTACACTTGATTTTACCTACTCAGAAAAATGTTCATTATATCCATGTAAAGACCTAATGGTGGGGCTGGAGTGGTGGCTCAGCAGTGCGCTTGCCTGGCATGCGCGAGGACGCAGGTTTGAACCCCACGTATACACAATGAAGTGCTGCAGCAATGAAATCAGATGAAAAACTAAATAAAATTGATTCTCTCTTTCTCACTGTCCCTCTCTCTTTTTCTAAAAAAAAGAAAAAGAAAAGAAAGCAATCTCACTAGAAAGGGCTTAAGTGGAACCCAAGAAGGTGAAATACAAAATAACCCTGATTAGTAAGGAAACTGTCTCTGCTGCCTATTAAAATTTTCACAGGTAAGTGGGACAGATGTTCAATAGTGGAGTCTTTCTTCTTAAGTTTGGTAATCTCCATTCTAGTTAGAGGGGCATACTGAGGTACACCCTTTTGCCAATATGCGTACAGTTCACACACACACACACACACACACACACACACACAGGGTCTTCCTTCTTCTCAATTAAGTTCTTTATTTTAAAATTATTAAATGAAAGCATCCCCTCCTAAATGGTGTATGCAGAAACACCACAAACCATGTGAAACAGCTAATAATACAGGACTGATGTTGATGTTTAGACAAATCCTGACTAGCCCTGCCTGGCAGGTCACTTATCACACCTGTTAAGAGACGGGTACCCAACCTGAGTCTGTATCCTATTTGGCTAGCTGCATAAAGATGTTCCTGATTGATAGTGTGGATTTCTAAATTAATTTATCAAAGTGAATCAACAATTCACAAATAACAAGCAAAACTGCCACAAATGGAGTTGAGAAGACTCTGAAAAGTTCCAGATCTGACTACAGGGGAGAGATGAGCCCTCTCACTCTAGCCCTGTCCCCACTCCACCCTCTATTGACTGCTCAACACACACACACACACTATTTCTTTCTCTCCTTACAATCTTTGACCACCACCAACAGCTTATGCCAGAAACTTGTAAAAAAATAAAATAAAATAAAAGTGGAGGAATCTCCAAATGAAATGGAGAAAACACAGCACGAATGAACTGCAATCTCTAAATACTTACTAACTATGGAATCAAAGGATGCAATTTTTTTTGCTTCATCCAATAAACACTTATGTGAAGAACATGTATACCTGCTGAGCTCAGGTAAGCAGGTGATTAGTAGGTCACACACTCCTTGGGTCTCTCCCCTCCAAAGACTTTAAGGGAAGTGGTCCCTGGATTTTCTAAAGAAAACAAACTGAAGAATGCATTGGCACACATCTCAAAGGCTGTTCTAACATTGTTTCACAACACATATTATTTTCTCTCTAATCTCACAATTATCAGGAATCAAGCAGTTTAAAACCAATATTGCTTAATATTTTGCTTGAATGATCTTTGAAATGGAAACCCAGTTAACACTATTATTTTTGCCTTTATAGAAATGAAACATTCTGTTACATAATATCCATACTTCTCAAACTAGATATGAATGCCACCCCTCCCCCGCAGGTTAAAGGCAGGGCATAAAGGTAGGAAACAAAGCCACAGATGGAATGGCACACCTTCCTACAAAGACAAGTTTCCCCTCAGAAGAAAATATAATATTTTATATTAAAAGAAGCACCACTACATCATGTCGCAAAATTAACAACTAATTGATAGCTTTAAATATAAAATTCCAAAACTTCAAAGAAAATTCCTACTTGCAGCAATCTGTTGGGCTATATTCACAATATATGAAGTTTTCTGCAAATAAGTCTCTTGGCTTTAAATGTTTTTTGGGTTTTTTGTTTTTTTGTTTTGTTTTGTTTTTGCTAGGGGGAGGGTGTGCTGGGGATCAAAACCAGGGACTCACACATGCTAGGCAAGTGGTCTATCGCTGAGCTACATTCCCAGTCCTTAAATGTTCTTTTATGAAATGTTTCACCCTCACTGTAAACTCCCTGAGGGTGTGAATTACATCTAAGTCCTTCTCTTTGTCCCCTGGGACCTACAGCATTACCTCTGACATTATCTGGCACATGGTCAGTACTCAATAATTTGGCTGAAATAATGGTGAAAGCATTATCAATAACATTTATCACATTTGGATAAAGTGTGAAGGAAGAAAAGATGACCAGTTGTATGAAGTAGAGTAGAAGCAATCCAATTTACCAAAACACCTAATAGCAGCCATGGTAACAATCAGATGAAGCAACTCAATTTAGTTCTTTTCCACCAACAAGTATAGGAAGGCAAATATTATACTTGTTAATCTCACAACAGAAGGAGGTGGGGTTTAGAACATAATATACCAGGTGACACTGGGTGCCCATTAAATTTGATAGCCTCTGGAGAGTTTGGAAAGGCATCATGATAATAGGAATTCCACCCATGATATTATTCCTAGTGTGTACACTGACCCTAACAAGGTCACTATAATCATTCAAAGGTTAAGTGTCAAACATCTGCTGCAGAGACTTGATCGATGCCTATGAAAAGAAGATAAAACACACAAACACACACACACACACACACATCAAATATGATGTAGACTCACCCCACTTCACTCTAAAATTGTTCATTTTTAAAAATTAGCTGGACCCAAACTACGTTACAGATGAAAGATGACTCAAAGAAAAAGTATAGCTTATAGCAATGTAAAAATGTTCTACTTCCCTGGAGGAGACACTGCATTTTTACCTCACTTGTAAACAGCCTAAAGTATAAGTATCACACCCACTTTCTCTACACACTCCCTCTTACACCTGAGTGAGTCACCACCCAGGCCCAGAATTCCCCTTACTTTCTAGATTGCAGGGACAGGGTGAGAGGAGAATGAAGCAAGGACTCCCCAGGCCACTTCCTTTTCTGAGTTTTAAGTCTCAGATATGCAAACTTCTAACTAAAATGGAGCCTTTCATATATTAATAAGGGCATCTACAGTTCAATATATTTTCAGCTAATAACCATACAGGAAGCAGAAGAATATATTCAGCATTTAAGATTGGAATTGCCTGAAAAGTAGAAATAGTAGCTGGAGAACTCTTACCACATCAAGATATGGACAATGCAAATTCAGCTCAAAGAAAACCTTTCTCCCTCCATGCCCTGAAATTCTACGTGTGGCCATTCCCTTACCCCCCTGGAAATTAAATTAGTAACTTAGTACATTACTTATTTCTCTCAAAATCATAGGGGCTATGAACATACAGTATGATTTTGTCATTTTATTCTATTGTATAAAAAGTGAGAGTCTAAGGCCTGTTCTTTAGTTAACTAAGCAAATACCTTAACATTTCCCTGTCTAAAGTTCTGGGTCAGTTTCTCCTTCAATCAGAGATAAGCCTAAATCCCAAAGCTTCTGAAAATTAAAGGAATTAACTTTGTAAAACGCCTAGCACACAGTAGGCATCAGTGAATATTTGTGTCCAGTAATGTAAGTTCCTAACCAAGTTTCCTCCTCAATCTAGTCTCACAAAAATAACAAATCCAAAAACTACTATAGAGAATGCCAAATTGGCAAACTGCCCAGGCGCTAGCCTCGGGGTGCAACCTGGAGGCCTTGAGAAGAGGGTGACGTAATGTGGCCGCGCTGAGACCTAGGGAATGCACCTATACCGGTGCCACGTGCCCAAGGCTGCGGATTTCACGGCGGCTCCAGGAATTAATAAGGTGCCATTTGCAGGGTTCAGAATTCATCAAATGAAACTCTGCCGAAAGCCTGACTATGTAAACGCATTTCCTTTCCTTAAATCCAAAGGGATCGCTTTTGGGCAAAGTTAAAACCAAGTTGCTGATCGCAGAAAAGCAACCCATACAAGAACCGGATCCACTGGGCATGCATGCCCTGGAAGTTAAGCACAGAAGGCAGTGCGCCAGAGGAGGCAGGAAACGCCATCGTTACCTCCCGACCCCGAACCACACGCACCTGGGGATGAACTTGGCTTCCTCCCCGAGTCGTTCCTGGAAGTCCTGCCAAGCCCGGCCCAAGCTCTCCGAGCCCCAGGGGGTGGACGGTTCCCGGTCGTCCACCTCATCCTCGCAGTCCCCGGGCTCCAACCCCGGCTCCGCCGCAGCAGGGGCGGACTCCAGGGGCCCCCGGCCCCAGCGCCGTCTTCCGCGCCGGGATCCGCGGAAGCCGCGCGCGAACTCCTGAAAGGTGACGACGCCGTCGCTGTCGGTGTCCAGCCGCCGGAACACGGCCTCCGCATCTGCCGGCTGCACGCGCAGCTCCGCGCAGAGCGCGCGGAACTCCTCTAGCTCCAGGCGCCCGGAGCGGTTCGCGTCGCAAGCGGCGAAGAGGGAGCGCAGACGGGCTAGCTCCTCCTGGTCCCCGTCCGCCTCCATCCCGCCTGACAAGGGCAGCCCAGAGGGCTCCGAAGCGCAACCCGACAGAGCAACTGTGGGAAGTCGGGGGCCACCTGCTGCTGCCGGGAGCCCCAGCGAGTTGGGCAGGTCGGGCTGGTTCGGCCACTTGCGGGAATATCCGGGCGGGGCGAGGCGTCTGGGCGGGTCAAGGGTGGCCTGGCTGGCGGCGCGCTTCCACACTGGTGCCTGCCAGCCCGCTGCAAACCCTTGGAGAGGTTGGTGTGCCCGGGACTGCCGGCACCAAGCAGCAGCTCCTGCCGGCTACTGAAGGGCCCCGCAGCGCGGTGGCAGTCGCCACTTTCCCGGCGGGTCTGACTCCGCCCAGCCAAAGAGGAGGTATGCCAGCTCTGGTTACCAAGCCTCCAAGAGCCGGTCTGCGCCGGCCATGTAGGAGTTGGGGAACCAAGCCAGGAGCTAGGGGTGCCTGGGCAGAAACACAGATTGCGCTGGTAAAGTACATCGCTAGGCTTCCCCCAGTTGTAGTGCGGGCATAAGCTTTGGAAGCTGACTCACCAGACAGAACTGGGAAAGGTAGAGAGGGGTAAGATTCCAAGTTGGTTAGTTATGTGCACAGTATTCTCTTCTAATTCCAGAAACTTGTTAAACCTGAATATACAAGGTTTCTGACAAACCAAAGTACAATTAATTTTATAAGCTTTCTTTAATGTTCCCTTGTCACCTAGATTTTTCCATGTCCCCCAAATTCAGATGCTTTTTCTTAGGCCGAGACCACTCAACCTTAGAGAAAATTAACAACCAAAATTGATTGACAGGCAGCATTGAAAAAATATTTAAAGACTACTAGTTTTGGTTTTGGATTGATTTTTTTTTCTTTTCTTTAAACAAACATTACGGAAATTAGATATACAAAATTATACACCACCCTTTGATTTTAAACACTTATTTAGACAATGTGTTTTGTTTATTTTAACAATGAATTCTTGGTGCATATAAGATCTTTAAAATCCATCTGTTTTGATCCTTAAAAAAGAATTCTGTCCTTCCATTTTCAAGAGACCCTTAGACTGTCTTAGATTATGTCTATGTTCCATTAAGTGATTCTCCTGTCCTGTGAAAATACATATAGGTTGTATTTACTTTAGTAACATTATCTGTTTCCTGAACGTTTTAGAATTTATTTTATTTACTGCTATTTCTTGGCTCTGCATTTCCCTTTTATCTCATTCTGGATTATCTTTACTTGTTCTTTTTTTTATTGGTTCAATCAACATTGTCTTACACATTGAAAGGATTGGTTGCTACATATTCATACATGCATAGGTAATGATAGTGACTTAAACCCAATCTTGTCCAGGATCACCCCAACCCACTCCCCAATCTCATGTCTCCTCTGTAATTTCCCCCATGCTACAGATATAAATGACCATATACAAGTATTTTAATTATTGAAATTTCTAGATTTATATGCCTGTCTGAGTATATTTTGGCTTCTCATGGGAGTCAAGTGTACCCTACATTACTGATAACTCCACTTTTCCCTCCCTCTCTTCCTTCCCTCTCTCTTCACCCCTTCCCGTTTCATAGCTATAGTTCCCCCAGCCTGTGTGTTACTTCAAATTTTTGGGTCTATTAATTAAACTTGACTTTCATCCTATATTGGGTTTTACTTTAGTTTCCATATATGAGAGAAAACATTTGACCCTTAATTCTCTGGATTTGGCTCGTTTCACTCAGCATGATTTTTTTTTCCATTTCCATCCATTTACCTGTAAAAGCCATGATATCATTAAAATGTGATAAAAAGTAGGGGATTTGACTGACATTCCTTCTAGACTAATGTTCTTAAACATAAAGCTTGGTGCTAAACATCAGAGGAACTGTTTCTTTTTTGTATACCAATCATGGTCCATACAGCATTCTAGCATGCTGTAAATGCTGATCACCTCCATCTACAAATTCAACTGGTAAATTATGAGAGTCCATTAGAACCCCTGGTCTTAGCAACCTAATCACTAAATGGATGTAGTGCTGAGTAGTCGGACAGCTAACACATGGAAATGAGTTTTATCAATGCAATATAGTTCTTGATTTTGAGTCTATTTGTTTTTCCTGTTTACTCTAAAGATTGCTTTTTCCATATAAAGTAAAAAGTCACTCTCTTGGAGATGCTTTAAAACTTTACACATATACTTTAAATTAAACTGAATCTTTGAAATAGTATCATTCTGTTTAAATACTAATGTCTGTGTCTTTCAAAACAGAGAAGTATATTTTTTAACTGATTAGGCAGAAGTGACTTCTTAAAGGCTGCTCACACTTCATTCCTGAATTTTTACTGTGAATTTTGTGCCCATTATTTCTGAATTCTTCTGAATTCTTCCCTCCTGGAGTTCTTCACTGCAAAGTCATCAAGAAACAGATTATTGTAAATGTCACATGCATACATTTTCTTTCCACTGAAAGCAATGTGACCCCACCAACTACATCCATTGTTTATCACTGTGTATCAACACAACCAACACAAAGTGGTTTAAAACAGCACCCATTTTATTTATTTATAACTCCATTGTGGGGAGTTCAGCTAGGTGGTTTTTCTGCTGACTTCCCTGGGATCCCTAAGATAATGGAAGTTCACATGAGCCCATTGGGGCTAGTTGGTCTTAGAGGGCCTTGCGCACATGTCCAGAAGATGATGCTGGCTCTTGGCTGGACTGTGTGTCTTGAGGAAGGGAGCTTGGGCTTTGTCACATGGTGGCAGTATTCCAAGAGGGTAAGGCCTTATGCACAAATGCTTTTGAAATCTCAACTTATGTCCTACTTGTTGGTATTCCATTGACCAGTGCAAGTCCTGTGGCCAAGCCCTAAGTCAGTGTGGGAAGGAACTACAGAAAGCCATGGATCCAGGAAGATATCCTTACTGTAACAATAGTCCACACCAAAGGTACTAGGACAACCTCCAATATATTCTCCCAGGCTTTTGTCCTGCTGTCCTGTTCATTCTATAACACCACAGTTAGTCCTTAATCTGTCATTCAGCAGCCCAGAAGTTCCCAATCAGGGGGCAGTTTTGTTCCTCAGTATACGTTTGACAATGTCTGGAGACATTTTTAGTTGAGAAGAGGGAAATGTTATTGGCATACAGTAGGTAGATGCTAGGGATGATGCACAAACCAGCTCCTTCCCTCTCATCCTCCCCATTACAAAGAATTATCTGGCCTGAACTCAGTAGTGCTTAACTTGAGAAAGCCTGCACCCTAGGTCATAAACCTCAAGTGGTGTCACAATAAAAAGAGAATCACAGGTCAACTCTGCAGTATTCAGAACCCTCTGCAATCTGGTCCCTCTAGAGAACCAAGCAAGTCCCTTTTTAGCCACATTTCATTACATGATTAAATTAATAGCTCCTTATTTTCAGAGCAAATATAAATATCAAGCAAATTCTTCAGATTTGTCCCTCTTTAACCTAACCAAATCATTTCTCAGCTTCAGGAGAATTGAATCCTGCTTTTCCTGCCACATTTTCCTCCATTTTATTGTGATGTGTCACTTACACTGTTTAGCGTGTCCTCATGTCAGCTTAAGTAACAGGCTTCAAGAATGCTTTTGAATATCCCCAGCAATACTCTCAGGGAAATCAAGGTTATATAATCAGTCTCTAATTTTTTTTTTTTAAACAGAGGAAGAAAAGAAATTGGAGCTCTTTCTTTTCTATTTTAGCATCCAGAAACAGCTAGCCAGGAATTGAAAGTAACAGAGGAGCCTTTGAGAGCCAATGAATTGGTTAGAAGAAAGAGCTTGCCCACGGTTATCATCATGACTTTTAGAGAGATCGGCTTGCTCTCTTGCTGCTCAAGGATTTTAAAAATCAGAGATAATCTTGTTAGGGCATGTTTCTCAAAGTAGTGAAAAGATATCCTGGGGGGCGGGGAAGAGTTTTGTGATCAAATACATTCATAAAACATGAATAAATTTGGAAAAGAATCCTACCAAATTCCTTTGGGATAAAATAAAGAAATCTACTTTATCTAATATTTCCTAATTGTTTTTGAATATGGCAACATTTGGTGTTTGGTTTGGTTTAAATTTCTGTGAACTTTACACAAAGTGTTCTTGAGAATGTATTTTTAGGAAACTTTATGTCAGACAATGTCTAGAGTGGTGAATCATAAGAAATGATCCCTGGATATAGCATCATAAATCGGCCCAACTTCCCATAATGATAATGAGCACCAGCCCGTTAACCAGCTTTTCACCTGGCAGGTGGAAGAAACTTTTAGTGGATGCCTGTTGTAATCTACCTTGTAGGATTTCCTACACTACAAGAGCCTTCCATAGAGCATGAATTAACATACTGCATTCCAGAAAGATCCAATGGAACCAGATATCTAAGTAATGGTGTATTCTGAGGAACCATCATTGGTTCAGGACCTCTCTGAAATGTATTTATTCTTGCACAGCCTGAGTCTTATTTTTTCATGGAAATCTACTCATAACTATTCCCATGGAACTTAAAGGGAAAATGTTGAAGATTTTGCAAAGAGAACTGTGTCAGTGAACTTACACTATAGTGATCTGCCTGCCCTTTGTATAAAGAGTTTTTTAAAACGAGAGTAGAAAACTCCCAGATACTCCTATATAGAACTAGCAAATGTGAACATCGTATTACATGTGCTTCAGATCTTTTTTTTCCAACAAGGCAAGACTCAGTTAAACTTCTCCTTTGACTGCATATTGTTTCTGTAATACATATTAACTAATATATAGCATTGTTGTATACGTAATGCATTGGCAGTTGTCAAACTTTGGTAAATCTTTCATTATAACACGGTGATGAATGACATTGGCATTCATCATTGGAACTGAAAAGTGTTAAGTTGCAAACTTCTGATCCCATCATGTGATGAGACGACAAAACTTGTGTGTCTTTTTCCCATGTTAATAAAGCATGTGCCTCATACATTTTACTCCTCTAAAGTTGAGACAAAAGCTTGTATTTTATATTATGTCTGCAGGAAGAGGAGAAAGAGAGAAATCAATTCCAGTGAAATTATGTGGGTTTCAGTTCAACTTTTTGATGGCAATGAAAGCAAACTATGTTAGGCAGAATTCTACAATGGTTTCAAAATTCCCACCCCTTGGTGATGCAACAGATAATCCACAGTGTGTAGGACCTGAGGATATATGAGATAGTTACTCTGGTAGTTATATTAGGTTATATAAAACTCCCTTCCCCTGCTGCCTCTTGAGGAAGTGAGCTGCCAGGCGGCTGAAACCTGAGAGTGGCCCCTAGAACTGAGGGTGTCATTGGCTGATCATCAGCAAGGAAACTGGACCACAGTCCTACAAATGTAAGAAATTGAATCTTGCCAACAAAATGAATGAGCTTGGAAGATGTCTTGAAGTTCATGAATGAGAACATATCCCCTGCTTGAAATCAGCACCTTGATTTCAGAACTTGAGCAGAGATCCCAGTTATACTCTTCCCACACTTCTGACCTATAGAAGTATGATACAGCAAATGGGTGTTTTGGGTTTTGGGGGGGTGGGGGTTGGGGGGTTGTACCAGGCATTGAACTCAGGAGCACTTAACCACTGTGCTTCATCCCCAGCCATTTTTATATTTTATTATGAGACAGGGTCTTGCTAAGATGCTGAGGCTGACTTTGAACTCCCAATCCTCCTGTCTCAGCTCCCCAGGCTGCTGGGATTACAGGTGTCAGACCCAGATGGGTGTTTTTTTCAGCTGCAAAGCTTGTGGTCACTTCTTTGCAACAATAGTAAATTAACATACAAATGTAAATACATTTTCTTGAAGAGGAGAAAGGGGAAAGAATGCAGGTGATGAAGAATGAAAATGCTGACAAGAACTGGTAGCAAATAGGATGTTATACCTCTGGAAATTATTCGTCATGCAATTTTAAGTGAAAATAAAGCAGCTTTTGAGGACTCTTTTTTTTTTTGGCCTTGTCAACATAGCCTGTTTAATATTGACCACTTGTAATTCATAATGCTTTTTGCAAACAAAAACTGTTAAAGCCTTTAAAGCAAATATTAATCAAGAGAAGAAAAATACTTTGTTATAAAACAGTGAGGATATCTAAGGAAGAGTCCCACTTAAGATTCTTCAGCATAAACTTGAAAGATTTGATCACTTTCAGTGTGATAAAATGTACATATAAGAAAATGCACACATTTTAGTATATAGTTTGATGAATTTGAACAAACATTTATATCTGTTTAAGTCCCAACCTGATCAAGGTATAGTTTCTGTATGGATTTTTTCTATATGGAGGTCTAGCTCTTGCAACACTATCCTTTTGAAAGCAACTCCCTCTCCCAATTGAATCCCCTTCTTTAGAAATCAAATGAATGTGTGGGTCTATTTCTGAGCTCTCCATGCCTTACCATTGATTTGTCTGTGGGACAACATCATGTGACCTTGATTACATTATTTGATTCAGAGTTTAATGTAAGTCTCAAAATCAGTATCATCAGGGGCTAGAGCGGTGGCTCTGTGGTTACGGCGCTTGCCTGGCATGTGCAAGTACGCAAGTTCAAACCCCAGCGCCACATACCCAATGAAGTCTCCCAGCAACAAAAAAGCACATGAAAAACTAAATAAAAATTGTTTCTCTCTCTGTCTCTCTCACTGTCCCTCTCTCTTTAAAAAAAAAAAAATCAGTATCATCAGTCCTCCAAATTTGTTATTCCTTTTCAAACTTGTTTTGGATATTTCTGTTCCTAGGTGTTGCCATTTAATTTTTAAGATACATTTTGTTAATACAAATGTTAATCCTGCTGACGTTGTGATTGTATTGAATGTTAGAGATCAATTTTGGAATAACTGATATTTTAACAATATTGATTTTGCCAGTCAATGAGATGGTATATCACTTTATTTGTCTTCTTTAATTTCTTTCAATAATATTGGTTAATTTATGATTTATATTTCTCCACATATTCGTTATTTGTCCCTGATTTTTTATGTTATTGTGAAAGACATTGTACTTTTAATTTCCATTTCCAATTGTTTGTTGTTGGTATACAAAAATTCAAATGATTATTGTATTAGTGATGAACTTGTATCCTGAGACCTTGCTAACATCACATTATTTTTAGTGTTTGCTTTGTAGAATTATAATTTTTTTCATTCACAATCATGTTAATGATGAGAAAAAGGAAAGAAAATTTCAGTTCTTCATTTGCAGTCTAAATTTTATTTATTTATTTATTTATTTTTCTCTGTTGTTCCCGTTTGGACTCCAGTTTACTGTAGAATTGCAGGGGGGGAGTCATTCAATCTTTCACCACTAATTGTGATACTTACTACAGGGTATTATTGTAAATGCCATTTATTTGTTTCAGGAAGTTCTATATTCCTACATTGCTGAAAATAACTATCATGCGTGGATCTTGCATTTTGTTAGATTGTTTTAGCATCTACTTAGATGATTCAGTTGTTTTTGCACCTTTTTGCAGTTAATGTGGTTAATTACATAGATGGATTTTCACTATTTTTTTTAAACAGAGTGCATTTTTTATTTACTTTTTTCATCTGGTTTTTGTTTTTCCAACACATAGTTGAGTATGTGGGTGCTGGCATTAGGACCTGGGTGCTCACGAATGCCAGGCAAGGCTCCACCACAGAGCCACTGCTCCAGCCCCGGATTTTCACATTTTAATCTGATTCTTTTTCTCCGTAGTATCTCAGAGCTTCTTTACAGGTCTGTCCACCAGATTAGCTGGGGTTCCTCAATGTTGTCTCGAGACTCCAAGATTGAGTGAACAAAGTCTTGGCCCAAGATGCAAGGCTTCTTGTGACTTTCCTTCAGAGTCCCAGATCATTAGTTTTGGCACCTTTCACTGGTGTAGCAAATCACTGAGGCCAGCTCAGATTCTAGGGGAGGGTAATTAATCTCCCTCTAGTGGGAGGAGTAGTGGGAATTTGAAGCTATCTTCAAATATATAGCACTCTTTTTGTTCTGTTTTTTTTTTTCCCTGCATGTCTGTATGTTTGAAATGGAATGAAGTATGTCCCATATCAGCTGAGTCCACTATATTGACCAGATAGCTTTCTTTTCCTGTTTTAATCCTCAATTTAGTATCAGTTTAGGCCTTCCAAGGAACAGTTCGGGCCTCCCTCCTAGATGTTCCCATGGGATTCCATTTCCACACCCATACCTCCCGCACATGTGCCCTGCCCTCCAGGTATGTTGAATCACAAACATTCAGCACTCTTTTTACGATTTATTCTTTTGTACTTGTTGCTTCTTCAGCCCAAGATCCTTTTTCTACTTTTCAACCATGTTTTTTAATCCTGTAAGCATCCTTCATGAGGTAGGCTTCCCAATTTATAAACAAGAAAAGCATGCCTCAGATTGACACAGCTAGTAGAACTAGAGTTCAAACCTGGATCACTGATTTCAAATTTGCTACACGTTTTCCTCTATCATGAATGCCCTAGATGCTGTCTTGCTCTACCCTACCCGCTCAGATTGCAGATGAATTCTGACCCAATAACCAGCCCCTTCAGGAATTGCTAGAGTTTGCTTTGCCTGTGTGCCCAGACAGCCATAGGTGCCCGGTAATTTGTGTCTGCTCTGAAAGTGGACCTTGAACCCAGCTCCTTTGTCCTCTATGTAGAACAACTCTCAGGTTGACCTATATGATTTTCAGCAGTGGAACTGAGACTGAAATCATCCCCCAGAATGACAGTGCTTGTTGTCAGTGTTTCCCTGTAGCTTTTCCCCTGTTCCTTCCCAGTCCTACCTTCCCCTAACGTCTACATTCTTATGACTCCTCATCTCAACGTGTGGATCACTTGGCTAGGGCAGTGTAAAGGCAATTCACGACTTCCTCAGCATGAAGGGTCTCTAAAGAGATTCAAGTCTAAGAATGTGGTTGTCTGAAGATTGAGTAAGGACCCCATGGGATACATAAGGTCCTAGCACAAGTCCTGCAGAAATCAACCCTGAATTTGACGTTGCTACAGTATATGTAAAGCCATTGGGCATGCAACTAAATATTCCTTCTAGAGTTATCTGTCTTCCTCTTCTGTCCTGATACACTGAGTGACTGAAGAACAGTAGAATGCAACATCTCACTTAATCTTCTCAGATAAGAGTTTAAATATATTATAAACAAATAATGCAAACAACAATAAAATACTAAATATTTAAAATGTACTTTTTATTTTACCTTCATCTGGAAAAGGAGTAAGAGACATACAGAAATGCATATTTTTATATGATGCTGAAATTCCACTTGTAATTATTTCTTGATTATGTCCTTGTAAAATAAAAAAAAATGTCTCATTTTACATGGGGAATTCTGGGCATATTTAACTAATCATATTTGCAAGGTCTTTGTTGGTAGAAATTCTATTTTCCTTAGAATATCTACAGATAAGAGCAGAAATGTCATTAAATACTTTAACATTTTTGTAAATCGCTTTTATGTTACTCAGTCAGTAGTGTTTTGCTGGTACAGTCATAGAGATGGAGAATCTTCAATCAAAAGAACGAGGAGAGGGAAAAGGAGGTGGGAAGGGAGGAGAAAGAAGTAGGAAGGGGAAGAAGAAAAGAAAAAGGAAGATCAGAGATTACGTGGAACTGATACAACTGACCTTAGATTCTAAGCATGATAAATGCATAGAAATTCTCAAATAACCTTGGCTAATATTTCATATTTCTCAAAGGAGAAATACAGCATCAAACATAAGAATAACAAGTATATTATTTATATCTGTCACAATTGAATATTTAGTAAGGGGATTCAGCCATTCCCTGTTTTTATAGGGCCCATGCACTGAAAACAAAAACAAAACAGAAGTAGTTCAAAAAAAGTAAAAATAAAAAAAAATTTTGGGACATGTGAACATTTTATGAAATTCAAATTTCAATGTCCATAAATAAGGTTTTTTGGAACACCATCCTAGCCCATTTGCTTTCCCACTGCAAAAGCACAGCTAAGTTGCTGCCTGCGACAGACAGGTATGACCTACAAAGCCTAACCTGTTTACTCTGGCCTTTATAGAAAAAGTTTGCCAAGCCAACTTTGCAGAAAAAGTGAAGGAAGTAGGGTTTTCACTTATTCTCATAGCTCAGGTTAACTTTATGGCAAGGAATCTGCTTATTTTCAAATCAGTCACAACTTTCAGTCACCTCTAAAAATCCTTTAAATCTAATAAAAACACAACAATTCAACTTGCAAAGAAAGAAGTGAAATCACAAGGAAATGAAAGAATGAAGGAAGACTGGAAATTCTAATAGCAACTCATTTAACATATTTAAAATAAAAAGGTGCCAACTGACCAGTGTCTACAGAATCTTGTACAATTTTATCTGAGTTTGGTTTGGTTTCTCAGTATAATAGAAGGATCCAGTGATAAATTCTGCTCAAGTTGCATTAATTTTGCCTTTGGTGAAGAATTTCTGGAGCTCTTTGCAGAAAGCAAGAAAGACCAGTATGTTTATTTTGTTTCCCATTCTGCTTTCCCTCCCAGTGAATTCTGACTTATAGTCTGTACAAACTTAATATTAAACTGAATTTCTCATCTTTACTTCAATTCAATTTCCACTTTAGGTAGTTCCTGGTCAATTTTTTTTTTTTTAAAGAGAGAGGGACAGTGAGAAAGACAAAGAAAGAGAGAAACAACTTTATTTAGTTTTCCACATGGCCTTAGTTGCTCCAACACTTAGTTGTGTACATGGTGCTGGGGTTTGAACCCAGGTCCTCATGCTTGCCAGGTAAGCGCTGAAACCGCTGAGCCACTGCTTCAGCCCAAATATTTTTTAGTATAATTTTGAATTGTTACAGTGGTGTGTGTGTGCTCATGTGCATGCATTTGTATTTTTAAACTAGAAGGATGCCTCAAAGCCTTTTTGAAGGAAGAGAAGATTTATAAATAGTTATAATTAATCTTGGGCAGTTATTTTTTAATGTTGAAACAATCATATAATCATGTCAATGCTTTATTATTATTAATTTACTAATTATTTAATAGCAGCTTAGAACACACTAAATTTTTTTCCAAGTTTATATTCAAACAATAGATAAATAGTGTTCTAAGACCACAATATGTGTTTTTTGAGAAAAGAGTATGAATTTGATCTCAAACACTCAAAAATTACTTTTAAGTCCAGGGAATGGAATGTGTTCATTATTAGATCAGAGATACACTCACATGTATCAAAAACAGTGGGAGTATACCACTATAGGTAGCATTGAAAGTAGTTTCCAATTCTATATGAGGAGATGCTAAAATATTAATCTATTTTGTAGACTAAAAAAGCTCCTCTTCCCTGAAGTACAAAATGAGACGAACTAGATCAGTGAGGAAGAGATCTACAAAATTCTATGTTATTCCTGTTCCTCTGGAAAGCATTTTATAGTTCATTATTCAAAGGATGAAATATTCAAATAAGTCTCTCCTCACCAATACCCCAGCGGCACAAGTTAGGAATTAACAAGGACATGAATGTTCTCTAATACAATAATTGGAAATACAGAATCAGGATTTCTAATTATGTTACCTGTATTCCTTAATTTTTCAAGTCTCCAATATTTTAAAGAATGGATGGAGAAAATGGAGAGTTTGTAAACAACAACAAAAGTTACATCTGCACCATAAGATGCAATAGTGGAAGAAGACAGAACTCTCTCCCCACCAACATATTTGTTGAGAATTCCATACCTTTAAAATAATGCTTTTTAGATAATGGAGGTTTCATTATGCCTTTGAAGTTATCAACTTATGTATTCCAGCAATGAGCAAATTGTTAGTTAATTTTTTAAAGATATTTACAATTGGAAAAGCAAACTTCCTCAAACTGTTCCATTATTTTCTGTTTTTAAATCAAAATCATTCAGGCCATGATATTACAAAAATCTCAGCTTTCATTTGAAAAGCTCAGATTTCACAGAGCAGATTAGGACTACTCAAATAACTTTTGAAATATGGAACATCTGAAATTGTAACTTCAACTCTCATAACCCCTCACATGTTTTTCTTTCTCTAGTTTATTGCATTATTCTGATAAATGGTATTCCAAAGACAGAGGTCACCCTGACTGAAAGGTCTTTCGTTTTCAGTTTCTTAAACTATTTTCTGAATTTTTAAAATAAATTCCAAAATACAAAGAAACCAATATGTTTTCTGCTGGTGAAAAGGTCAGGAAACTTCTTTTATCCTTATATGAAGTTGCCAGAAGCTACTTTCTGGATGATATTTAATGATTGCTACAATTCTGTGTTGATAAAATGAAAATAACCATGAAAAATTATGAAGAAACAAACCAAAGCATGGCTAATACCAGGCCTCCTTTTTACTTCATGATGGCATTTAAGACTGAAAGAGACCTCAGTTCAAACAGATAATGCCTCTGTAAAGCAAGTGACAGATAAATGCTGACAGAATATTTATGCTGTTAAGAAATCACTGTTAGAAGTGATGATGATGTTGATGTATTGTGACTTTTTTAAGTGTCTTTTTTGAGATATATACTTTTATATTTACAGATGATATGACATTGAGGATAGGACTTAAACTACTCTGATAATAGAGGAAACAGTGGTAATTTAGATAAGATTTGTAGTAAGTTTGTAACTGTTGAAGCTGCATTTTATTATTGTTTTCTACTTTGTTCTTGAAACTTCCCTTAATAAATGCATCTTTTAAATGTTAAAAAAAAAAGACTGAAAGAGACACAAGTGGGCATGATCCATGTTACCTTACTGTCTACAAATTTTGCAAAGTCTTTTAACTTGCAAAAATTGAGTTTTAAACATTCCAAATTAACATAACAATATTTTGCCACTGAACAAACTCAACATGAGAGAGAAGATGAAAATGTTATTAAAATGCACTATTAAATATACATTTTACAAATAATTTTTTCAAGCTTTCCACCTTCAAATTCACCCTGACCTTGGTAAACCCACTAGCCCTTCCCCTCCTCACCGACCACCTCCATCCAGGCAACCTAAGAATTCAAATGGAACATTCAAAAGGAAATACATAGCATGAACACACTTAATAAAATTTCCAAATTACAAAAATCAAGCAAAAAATAAAAATGATAGAGGGAAAAATGCACCAATGTCAGAGTTTCATTTTGAGATTATTAGAAAATTGATCCTGAGAATGATTAGTGATATTATTTTATTTTAATGTGTACCTTATAATAAAGAAGTAAAAGTAGTCATTTTTATTAACATCTGGCAACAAAATTATTGCTGGGAAGGTACTGACTTTGTTTGGAATAAATACCCTTATAGACTCTAGGAGAAAAAAAATCTCTGGAATAGCAGTGATAGTTCTGCCACTTTTCATGCACAGTGATGGATTTCTATCCCTCCTAAAAACTGGTCAAAGGTAAAAGAAAAGGAGGAAAGGGAAGATAAAAAAAGTGGAGGGAGGCTGGAACCGCAGAGGTGAAGGACCATGGCTCAGACAGCTGAGGGATTTGTGAAAGTGGTCTCTCTGCTATGATAAAAGCCCCTTCTTCCGTTTCCTGAAACTTTGTCTCTCAATTATGTTTTGCTCACAAAGAATTTAGAACAACTGAGTTAACATTGTCCATGTAGGAGGGAACAGGAGAGCAGGAGGCAAGAGAAGATACAGTGGGGTATAAGGACATAGGTCTACTTCAGAATTTATCAAAATAGTGGGCTTGGAATTTTGATAATCTTTAGCAAACGTTTGCCTATATCTCAAGAGTAAAAAAGGTCTTTTCCAAAAAAAGATACTGTTATGATTTGAAGTGTCCCTCAAAGACCCAAGTACTGAAGGTTTGGTTCAAAATGTTGTCATGTTCAGAGATGGGGCTTTTGGGAAGTGACGACAGACCATGAGGACTCTGACCTCATCAGTGTAACAGAATGAACTGCCCGGAGCTGGTAGAAATTGTAGGAGGCAAGACCTGGTTGAAGCAAGCAGACCTCTGGGGGCATTCCCTGCAGAGGTACTTCTTATGCCCAGCTTCCCCTGCCTCTCCTTCCCAACTCTCTCCTCCCTGGCTACCATGAGCTGCTCAGCCTTTCTCTGACATGCCCTCCTGCCCTGATGTTCTGCTTCACCTCAGGTCTAAAGCAATGGAGCAGCCAACCATGGACTTAAACTTCTGAAACTATGAGCCAAAAATAAGTGCTTCCTCCTTGTAGTTGTTTATGTCAGGTGTTTTGGCCATAGAGGCTAAAAGCTAACACAGAAGTCTCTGTGTAACCTAAAATAATAGTTCTCAAAGCATGGTTCCTAGCCTAGAAGTATCCACATCATCTCTGAGAGTATTAGAAATTGTGACTTTACCCTTGACCCACTGAATCCGGAACACTGGGGGTAAGGCTCACCAATCTGAATTCTGGCAAGTCCTCCCAGTGATTCTGACACAGGTGAAATTAGAGAATCACTGACCTCAAACAAAGGATTGGAGCTGAGACTGTAGCTATTAAGGTAAATGTAAATGAGTTCCTGGGCAGAAAAGCTAGTTAGCTAAATGACCTTAACTTTGCTTAATTGCAAGAATAAGTAAAACTTAGCTTGAGTTATTTCTTTGTAAATGCCTAATATTAAAGAAAAATGAAACAAGGCTAACCATCAGAAGATAATATAACTAGGGATTTTCCAGCAGAAAAGACCAAATGAGGTGCTATGATTTGGATCTAGAACATCACCCAAAGTCCTGTGTGTTCAGAGATGGGACCTGAGAGAAGTGATTGGACCATGAGGGTTCTGACCTTATCAGTGGATTGATCCATTGATGCCTGAATGAACTACCGAGGTGGAAATCAGTTGGAGGAAATATGTCTTTGGGGGTGTGCCCAGAAAAGGTTTATCTTCTCTCCACTCCACACCCCCTCTCTGTTTCCAATTGCTGAGCACCTTTTCTCTGCTCTGCCTTTCTGCCATGAAGTGCCTCAGTCCCAGAGCAATGGTGCCAGCCAACCATGAGCCAAAATAAACCTCATGGTTCTCAGACCTCTAAAACTGTGAGCCAAAACAAACCTTTCCTTTTAATTGTTTGTGTCACGTATTTTGGTCACATTGTCAAAAAGCTGTCTAACACACAAAGCAACTAAATAACTATAACCACATATTTATTACTAATTTTACCCTATCAAAGCCTTCCCCTTGCTTTGCCTCCATGGAGTCTTTGAACTACATCTACATCTGGTTTGGAGCTGCCCACTTCACGAATTGCTATTTGTTCAAATACAACCTATAAAATTTGTGCTTCAGTTGGTCTTTTAACACAACCTCGATCAGGAAAAACAGGACTTTGGCACCAAATATTCAGGCAGGGATGTTCAAAAAGAAGTCAGTCCTAAAAGCAGCTGAGCACAACCTTTTTATTGGGATTGGCGACTCTGGGGCCAGGTTCACCGGCCCATCAGAGTGAGAGCAGGTAGGGGAAGCGGCACCCAACCATGACTTTATCTGGGGTGAGCAAATGACTTTCCTCCAAATGAGGAAAGTCATTCGGAGTTTGGCTGGTAACTCCCATCAATCATTGGGTGATTGCAAGATGTCATTAGGGCTTGTCTGCCAGCATCTGATTAGTTGTTCCTTTCACATGCGAGTAGGCTGCCTGATGCCCCACCCAGCTGCCCCGAATCAACCTAATAAAATTTACCTTTGAAATGATGGTTAAAAATATACCAATGAATATATATACACAAATGCCAAAGAATCATCCTCAAAGATTCCAGCAACTTAAAAAATTATACTTCTAAAAAACAACTTGCAAAAAATTAATCTACAGGCAAAAAGGTTAAAAATCTCTTTTAAATAATATTTTAATTGGTCTCTATTAGAATCTCTTAAAATAATTTAACAATTCTGACAAAAACTTCAAGTTAAATATCATATTTATGCTCTCCGAAAGCATTAATTCCTCTGTCTATTTAAGACTTTTCCGATTGGCTAGTTACCAGGTTTCAATTTTAAATATTACGGGATGGAAGGCAGATAGGCAAGAATGGAGAATAGCAAAAAAGTGATGGAAATTAGGGCTACTAGGTTTGTAGCAAACACATTTCCATTTCTTCAACCCTGTTACTGAGGGGAATGTAACAGTCATCCCTCTCAGAATAGCATAAATAAAAATACAAAATACTGTGCAGATCCACTAAGCCAGCATTAAAGGTAAAAGAACTTTCAAGTTTAAACCCTATCATTGCGATTGTTGCTTTCCAGATGACAGAACCTGATAGTGTATGCGTACAGAACCTGTACGCACTGTCAAAGATTACCTGGATTAGTGAATTTGAACATTTCATATAGCACATTGTGGAGGTGCTTCTTTGTGCTAACAAGGGCATGGGGAACTTCCCTAAAGGATTATCCAGGTTTCTGTGGTGTGAGAGCAGATGTATCAAGTCAGAAGCCTGTGCCTTTCAATGTTAAGAAACATTCTCTGCACAAAATTTTATTAATTTACTTACTTTCTTTCTTTTCTTTTTTTGGCTCAAGCCCAAATCTTTTTTTTTTAAATTGTAGTCTTACATAGTGAAGGAAATTCGTCATTATACAATCATACATGCACACAATATGACAATGTGATTTGAATCCAAAACTTACCAAGGATTTCCATCGACTTATCCCCTCCCCAGTCTTTTGTCTTCACTGCATCCCCCTATTACAGCTCTAAATGTGTATATACATATATAATTTTTGACTTCTCTACTTTTAAATGCCTTTATGAGTATAATTTAACTTCTCTGGGGAGTATACCATACAGTATTTATAATCCCCCATTACCCTTCTCTTCTCCCTAGCCCTACTTCCCTGTCCCCCAAGCCCGCAAGACCTCCCTCAGCTCATGTATTACTCTGAATTTGATGAGTGTAACATATAAACTTGACTATCTTTTACCTTACGCTTACATTTACTCTAGCTTCCACATATCAGATGAAACATTCAACCTTTGAGTCTCTGAATTTGGCTGGTTTCACTTAACATAATTTTTTCCATCTCCACCTATTTATCCACAAAGGCCATGATTTTATTCTTTTTGATAGCTGAGTAGAACTCCATAGTATAAATATAACACAGTTACAAAATCTTATTTCTGTCACCCTCATTAAAATGGAATTTTTGTGTAATTTCAAGTTAATAATGAAGAGTTTACAGAAGTGCTATAAATTTCATGTAGCTCTCCATAAATACTAAAATTTTGGTATCTCAGGTTAAATAATTGGAATAGTACCAAGTAGTAATAATTATGAAAATTCAAAATTATAATGGGCTTACCCAAATTCAATAACACTCAAATTTTTCTTTTCTTTTTTTTTTTTTGCTTTTAAAAATGTGTTACTAAGGGCTGGAATGGTGGCTCAGTGGTGGCTCAGCTGTTTTGGTGCTTGCCTGGCATGCACAAGGATACAGGTTCGAACTCCACCACCACATACACAACAAAGTGTCAGAGCAGTAAATAAAATTGATTCTCTCTTTCTCTCTCTCACTGTCCCTCTCTCTCTAGAAAAAAAAAAGGTTTAAAAAATGTGTTGCAAGAGCATAGATAATCACTTTTCTAAAGCTAGGAATATGAGTTTACTTATAATGAGTGATAAGTATTCTTTGAGATAAAGAACTATTCAATAGAATTATGAACAAATAATGCTTAATGCAAAGTGCTATGTGCCAGACATCTAATCTTTTCCTATATTTACCCACTAAATCCACTCAATGATCATAAGTTAAGTGTTATTAGCACCATTCTCCTGTGACTGCAGAGGAAACTGTGTCACAAAGAGCTTAAGTTGACTTACCTAATGTCACATAGCTAAGAAAAGATCTGAGATTCCGACTGAGATTTAGAATGAGGCTCTAAAATCCACACTCCAGATCAATGATTCAGACTACTGAGTCTTTTCTCCTGAACATTTTAGTGAGAAGTCTATTGTTGGTACAGAAAAAGTTAGTTGCCCTTCATCTTCATAGTCAGTGCGTTGGTCAGCCTCTCATTGCTCTGACCAAAATATCTGAGAATAACAGTTTAAAGGAAGAAAAAATTTTATTTTGGCTCATGGTTGCAGAGGTTCAGTCTGCTGTCAGCCAGCTCCATTGCTCTGGACTTGGTGAAACAGAACATCATGTTCTACATAGCAAGGTATGGCAAGGGAAAACTGCTCATCTCATGGCAACCAGGGAGAAGAGAGAGGTGGGGTGAGGGGAGGAAGCCAGGGAAAAAAATATAGTCCTTAGGGTAAACCTTCAGTGCTCTACTTCTTCCACCTATGCCCCATCTGCCTACAGTTCCCCCATCCCACACACACCCAGTAGTCCATTAAAATTATTAATCCATCAAATTGTTTGATGTAATCTTTGCCTAAAAAGACACACCTCTGAGCCTTGCTGCATTGAGGACCACACCATGCCTTCAACACATGAGTTTTAGAGGACATAAATGAGTGGAAATGAATCTGATTTCGTCTAATTGTGTTTGTTCATCGCTGGCCCAAACCTAAACAATAACAAAAATGTCCTGATAGCATGACAGGATACAGACACAAGTTTCTTTTGTTTTCATGAGTGCTAGAATGATGCTTCACATTTTCTTATAAGAAAACAACTTCTCTCACCTAAAAAAGACTACATAAAGACAGGTTTTATATTTCTGTAACACGTTTCCCTCAAATTATTTAACCATGACTGGAAGTTCCCATTGCTTTTAGAACAGAACATTTCTTTTCTCTCATATTAGATTAGATCCTGCTAAAATAGGCCCGTTGTGCTCGGGAGGCACCGTGTCTACAAGAGTTGTAGTTAAAGAATGAGACAGAGGAGTCTCTGGTGCCTGTCATATATTTACCTACTTGATCACCTCTCTATAAATTAAACTGTGAAAGTACTGGCTTGGGGGCAATAAACAGAACAATGTAACCAGTTTTGAATTCACATGAGTAAGCTGAATGGTTAAGACCTGAAAGTAAAATAAAAATGGAAGACACCAAGGAGGCATGACTAGATAATTCTGTAAGAGTACAAGGAGGACCAACCAAGGTGGGGATGTTGCCATAGTTACCAGGAAACAGCCTGGACTCTCAATTTTAGGAAGATATTGAAAATGTGGCAAAATAAGCTCTTAAGACTGGAGCCCTGCCCTCCTCCGTATTTTAATTAGTGTGATCCTGGCCTTTGGAATCAAGCCAGAATAGGGAAAAGCTTCTTCATTCTGTCTATTGACAATGTTCTATACTTAGGAAGTTTCCTCTCTGGATCCTCTGTTGAATATCAGAGTAATTAGAGACACAGCTGCCTTATAAAATGAACATAATTTCCTAATTAGAAAATGGATTTGACCAACCTACCACTCATGAAAGCCCACTACCTCGAGGATCCCAGGGAACTATGAAGCCAGCTGAATGGCAATACTTTGATAAGTTCTGTATCACCCAAGGGACCTGCTTTGGTCTCAGCAGACAAAATCTGTAGTGCAAATCTAATGTGCGTACCAATTGCTCCAGAACACTCCATATTCACTTCATCGTAGTTCATCAGATTTAGAGGAGAGGTTCAAATGTGTGTAGTTATAATGAAAAGCAGAAAGAAGAAAGAAAGAGAAAGAAAAAAACAGAAAGGCAACACCTATCTGTAACAGAGTTTAGAGATCAATAACAAGTTAGGTCTAAATTAAAATTGGACTTCAAAGCTACAATGAAGCAAATTTATTGTGTCTCCCTTTCTATTTTTTTGGTCTGCTTGTCTCATATTAAAAGTTTATTGGACTCTGAGAAGTTTACTGTACTACTGGCTGCATATATGAAAAGGGTAATGGATAGAAAAACAATTAGAAAAGAGGATGAGGCTGGTAGTGTAGCAAATAGAGGCAGAGCATTTGATTTTGTAAATCTAATAGAAGATCATGGGCCCAGTGATCTATAAATATAGAGACATACATCACCTGCAGTAAACGAGTGAGAAAATGCACAGTAGTTTTAACTAGTGTCAAATGGCACTGTTTGGTCCTTTCATATCTATTTCTTTATCCTGTATGTAACATAGATGCAGTTCCACAGAAAGAAATACAGTACAATTGCTGCATTTCTTCTAGAACATAGGTGGGTTAACACCTTAAAATTCTAGCTTAGAGCAAGCAAACAAATTCCATAAATGGCATCTTGGGTGACTCTTCAAAATTGATGTGTTATCATTAATAAGGGTTAAGAATTTTAAGTTTCAAACATTTTATGTATATTCAACTGCCTTGAAATGTTACTCTATATCAAGAAAATACAACAGAATTAACTGAAAAGCTGTTCATAAAATTATATACTTAGATAAATATCTATGAAATAGTTCAAAGACCAAACATCAATGCCATGATGTAAAGAATATTTAGAACTCTATGCAATAAGAAGTACATTTCAATAGCAAAAGCACAGAAAATCACATATGCATGTGAAATACAAAAGAAATAAAAATGCAATATGTCATTAATATAAAAATGTGAAGAATCATCATCAATAATAATAATAAACAACCCCTATAAAATGTTAGCTACATACTTAAAGGATCCCAGAAGTTTCCAGGATTGTGAGAAGATGGGTACTTTCATACACTGCTGTTGGAAGGATAAACAGGAATAGCCTTTTATCAGAGGAATTGAGCAACATTTATTGCAATCCTACAAAATGTTTATTTTACATCTTTGAAATGATAATTTCTGATAATTTCTGTATCTGGGGCTTTATACCAATGAAATAATAAAATATGTGTATGTTTGTTTGCAAGAATATTTATTTTCGTGTTATTCTCATAACTGGAAGTAGAAACAATCTGCATGTTCATCAATAGGAGAAAATGTAAATAAGTTGTTTCATGTTTATAGAACAGCATGTTATGCACACATCAAAATATTTTTTAAATGATGATGAAAAGAACATGGTGTAAGTTTAGATGGAAAAGAGACAGATATAAAACTATATTTCTAGGGGGCCGGAGTGGTAGCTTGGCAGTTTCGCTGCTTGCCTAGCATGAGTGAGGAGGCAGGTTTGAACCCCAGCACCACAAACACAATGAAGTGTCTGAGAAACAAAAGCCACATGAAAAACTAAATAAAATTGATTCTCTCTCTCTCTCTCTCTCTCTCACACTGCCCCTCTCTCTTTAAAAAAATAAATAAAAATAAAAAGACTATATATCTAGGATATCACATATTTAATTATAATAATACCATATCTTAATTCCATTACAATAAATTTTAAATGTTTTTTTGACATATAAAGATCATAAATCAGTGATTGGAATACTATTTTCTTACAGGTCAGGTTGTAATTATTTTAGACTTTGCAGAATTTTGTGTGTATTTAATCATAGGACCAAGTGACAAAATTAAAAATATTATATAGACTTGTATGTAACCATTTGAAACAGGCATCTGGCTACAGTTTGTCAGATCCCATCTTGCATTAGACAATTTATAAAATTCTCAAGTATCTTGAGGACTAAAAATGTCTTATTTGGGAGGTGGCAATACCATACTTATTCTGTGTCCATCAAAGGACTGTGGTGAGCACTCAGTGTATAGGGAAGCTACCAGCAAATAGACACTATTGAAAAGTATATCAAGATGTAGGACCATTTGCCCTCAACTGGAGTTCCTTTTCCTTTCTTCAGTCCTTCTAAATTCTCCCGTCTAAATTCTTCAAGAACTATCTGGAATAAGTGTTTTCCAAAAAGCCACTCCCACACTTAAGGTTACATGGATTTCCTATTATGTGTATGCCATTTAGATTTTGCATGTATATGTGATTTGGGGGGCAGTTAGATGATATACATCTTGAGGGAAGAGTTTATATTGCATATTATTTTCTATCCCTCACTGCAAATAGTTCACCATAATTACTTTGAACTTTTTGTATATTTAAAATATACTTATTAAACTAAATTATGGGAATGGCACTATTGCATTTATTCCAGGAATATCCAGCTTTGTGATTTCAAGGAATGAAGACATAACCACAGAAAACTTTTTATTTGAAATTTTAAAAAGATATATACCATTTAGCACTACAAGGTACAATAACATCATTTAATGTTTCAAGGGAAACAAAATTGCTTCCTGTAAACCACAGCCATGCTATACCCTCCCACTTCACTCCAAACTAAAAATAATAATAATTAAAATAATACCTAGAAGCTTGAAGATCGTGGATTTTTTTTTTTTTTAAGAGAGAGGGACAGTGAGAGAGACAGAGAAAGAGAGAAGCAACTTTATTTCGTTTTTCACATGGCCTTAGTTGCTCCAACACTTAGTTGTGTAAGTGGTGCTGGGGTTTGAACCCGGGTCCTCATGCCTGCCAGGCAAGCACCGAAACCACTGAGACATCACTCCAGCCCCGATCATGGACTTCTTATAATTGGTAGAGATTTGATTCTCAATGCATTCATTGTTCTAAATATTTTCATTTTACAGATATAAAATCTCAATTTCCATGAGATAAAATAATTTAAGCATGATAAAAATATATTGCAAGTCTTCCAACAGTAAATAAATGACATGCATATGATTTCCCACTGCACGTATTCCAAAGTCAAACACCCCTGTGTTTCTTATTTCATTATTTTATGTTTAAATAAATATATACACAGCTTTAGTAAAGAAGATACATTAAGCAACCAACTAAGAATTAAGTGCTTACCCAAAATATGCATATGCTAAGTATTATGGGGATGTGAAAAAGTAAAATCAGTCTCTGAAAATCAGAAACCACACATACAGCAACTTCAACTGCTTGGAAAATGTCCAAGAATAAGAAGAAAAATAAAAGACCATGTTTGTTAAAACATAAATTTATAAAAAGGACTAGTTTTGATAGATGAGCTCAGGGAGATACTGCCAAGGGTCATGAAGGGGTCTTCAGAAAGTCAAAAAATAATGCTTATGCTAAACACTTCTCAGCATGGATTAGTGATCCAGTACCTAACAAATCACATCCCCCCACACACAAATATACAGCTGTTGTTGTTGTTTCTAAATCACATTTTTTTCCTCTGTTTTTCTGAGTCAGGAATCCAAGTAAAACATTGGGAAAAAGAGGTATATAAATAAAGTGAACATGTTATGCACCTCTGAGATACTAAATAGTTCTTACACAATCAATAAAAGTTTGAAAGTCAATAAAATAATAAACAAAGGGTTATCAGTAGAGGATAGGGACCAAGGAAAGGGAGAAGGGGAGGGAGGAGGAAATGCTGGGGAGGGTAATTGGCCAAATTATATTGTTATATTGTTTGCATGCATGAAAAGGACTGGAGATGTGGCTCACTGGTTAAGTGTACTGAGGTTCAATCTCCTGTACCAAAAACAAACAAAACAAAACAAAAACGAACAAACAAAAAACCTGTCCCTAGCATCTAGAAAATGAAGTGACAGAAGCCCAGAAGATTCCATAAAAGAACAGAAGAAAGAATGTCAACAGCAGTTGAGGTCCAGAGCAGTGCACTTTCAGCAGGTGGTACCAAGAGACACCATGGTGGACTGATGGCAATACAAACATGGCAAGTGCAAACAGGTCAGAGAGACAGCATGCACACTGGCTAGAGCAAAAAGAAAGCAATGACATGGGTAGTTGCTGAAACTGAGAAAAAGCAGAGAGGGCCTTGACTCCCTGCTATCCCCAGCACCCAAGGATTCCTCTCTCTCTCTCTCTCTCTCTCACTGCCCTTCTCTCTTTAAAAAAAAAAATTAAAAAAAGTATTCTACAGAATGATAGCTTAAGGAATGCCAATTGATGTTTTAGCAAAAAAGTTTCATAATCAAGAAGTTATATAATATTGAGTTGAATAATGTTTAACTGACCTCTTTACTGCAAGATCTCAGAGATTTTGACATGTAGGTCATAAATCTCTATGTAAAAGGTAATGTGCAACATTTCTCCTATTAAACTGTGAAACTATTAATGTGGGACTAGTGTTTCAAAGACAAATTGAAACCCTGTGACGAATCCATAAGCATCACTATAGCTGGAGACCCTGGAATCTGCTGAGCCATGCATTCTTTGCAATCCTGTCTTCCAAGACCCACAGTCTAGACACACTATCTAATACAATAACTATTAGCCAAATGTGGCTGCTGGGAATTTGAAATGTGGCTAGTCTGAGGTGTGCTTTAAGCGTAAAATACACACTGAATATGGAAGATTTAGTACAGAAAACCCCAGAATGTAAAATATATCACTAATATTTTTATATTGATTACATGTTAAAATAATAATATTTAAAATTTCACCTGTTTCTTTTATATTTTTATGTGGCTACTAAACATTTTAAATTTTACAAGTATGGATATATATATATATATATATATATCTCCATCCTAGAAATATCATCATCTGAAATCAGTTCAAAGCTCTGTATCTTATTTATCAACTCTAGAAATTTATAGATTTGTTTCTTTAGCTTGTAAAAGCCAAGTGCATATAGTCTTACAGAGACAACTCATTATATTTGTTTAATAATAAGCCTTCATTAAAAAATCCTTACGATCAGTAAGTGCAACCAAAATACAATGAAGGGTTCTGGCTAATTAACATTCCTTACAGCAATAACACATAAGCTGGTGATGATGCTTGCAATTATTGTGTCTTATGTTGTAGATTTTACTTTACTAAACAATATTTAAGGTACTAGCTTCATGTCCAAGTATAACTGGAAATCTCCTTTAGACTGGTGAATGCAGAGCACATTGGAGTAACAGCAGTTGGCATTGGAAGATAGGTGTATTGGTCCAACCTTCTGGGAAAAAGGTAACTGGGAAAAAGGTAATTCTCAAATAATCTGCTGATGATTTGAGAATTTAAAAGGAAAGACTAACTGGGGAGGAAAGAGCTCTGGAACCACAAGTGGACAGGAGTCAGAACCAGTGTCATCAGCCAAGTAAAAACCCTGGCGGATAGATGCATAAGGGAACTGAAGGAATGGAACATTGGTAAGCTAATAATCCTGAGAGTTCAGTATTGCAGTACACTGCTTAGAACTGAACAAGTGAGGTTAATTCTCCTTCAATGAATCCTATTGGTTTGAGCAGAGATCTGAATCCACAAACGCCACTATAGCTGAGCACCCTGGAATCTGCTGAGCCATGAGTCCTCAGAATCATTCCCATGATTCAGGAAACAATGGCAGGAGTAGACTTGAGATTCCTGTCATTTCATTTGAGTGAAGCTGATGTTATAGTCTGGATATGAGGTATCCCCCAAAAGCTCCTTTGCTAATGCAGAAAGGTTCAGAGGTAAAAGATCAGATTATAAGAACTGTAACCTAATTGGACCATCCTAGTTTGAATGGACTAAGTAATAACTGTAGGCAGATGGGGCATGGCTGGAGGAGGTGGGCCACAGGCAGCATTCCCTCAAAAGGTGCATCTCCTCTGCCCCTGTTGCCCATTCTGCCTCTGCTTCCTGACCCTTATTGAGTTAAGCAGCTTTCCTGTGCTGAGTGTTTCCCCCAGGATGTGCTGCCTCATCTTGGGCCCAGAGCAATGAATTTGGCCATTTATGGACTGAGACCTCTGAAACTCTGAGCCCCAAACAAATATTTCCTCCTCTAAAGTTGTTCTTGTCAGGTATTTTGGTCACAGTGATGAAAAATTTGACTAAAAGTGCTGGGTAGACCTGATCCCCTGTTTAGACTGTGCAAACTTCCAGGTTTCCAGGATAATTTAGTGAGGAGACAGACCAAAAGCAAGCAAATGAGTTTCCTGTAAGCAAGGCAGGAATTTCTTAAACAAACAACTACAGTCTGTGCCACATAATGATGTTTGGGCCATGGTGGATAGCACTATGATGGTGATTCATCAGATTATATAGCTTAGTGTCACTGGAGCCATCTTAGTTTGTGTAGAGTACGCTTGATGATGTTTGTGCAGTGAAATCACCTGACACATTTCTCAGAATGTGTCTTTTTCCTTAAGTGATGCATCACTGTGGTTATGTATGTAAGGAAATAGAACCATATTTTAATTCCAAGTTTGTGAAACAGTTCTTCCAAAAATATGTGCTTTATATATATTGCCTCTTTGCAAAAATCCTCTCCACAGTTGATTGAATAAATCTCATCTATTCCTAATTTTATTCACCATGTGTTTTCTATTTTGAAGAATCTACTCATTAATTTTTTTTGGTCCATTTTGTAGTCTATATTATATAGACTCACAAGATTCTCATAAAGTGATAAGCTGAAATGGATTAACTCATGATTTATTTTCTTAAAGCAACTGAATAAAAAGACTAATCTACAAATATTTTACCCTCTGTTTCTTATTTCTGTAGGGATCAGGTCCAGATACTTGAGCAGGTGGCAGTTCCTTGACAATGCTTGGATTTCTCCATTTGTGACCTGTTGGCAATGGCCCACATCAAGATACTTGTGGAGTTTAAATAAAAAGGATCTGGCAGAGGCTTTTCATCATTTAGCACAGTCGCCTTCCCCTCTGTAGCAGGCAGGAAAGACCTGGTGCTTTCATGTGGAGAAATGTTTGCTCCATATTTAACTATCTAGTAGAGAGGACACTTCTGAGGAGTTTGCCATTATAAAGAAGCAACCTAGCAATGCAATTCCAATCATCGTACATTGCCCCAAATCTCTCTTTCCTAAGTAGAACAGGGCTCTATTTTCCCCTCTCCCCATAACTGCTTGATTGAGTATCCTGAGTTCTAAATAGCTAAACAAGTTTAACCTTTCCTAAATTTTCAGAGTTTTCTGATCATAAAAATTATGAAACAAGGTATTAAGATAATATAAACAAGATTTCCACAAGCAGAGTTCATACAAAGCTGAAGGATTTTTTTTATTGAGAAATTTATTTTTGAACAACCATGCAAGTTTTTAACAAAATAATATAAAATGTGTATAGATTTTTGCTGCTCTCTTTTAAATATATCTTAAGTATCAAAATTAAGAAAAAAGATGAAGCATTCTCTAAATGAAAAACAATCTGAGAAATCACCATTGAATTTCAATATGACAAAATAACTTTGACTTTCATATTAGAGAAGAACTTATTATATGTAAAAATCTATGCTGCCCTGGACAGTGAGAAAGTTGGTCTATTAGCATGTGTTAAATCCAGATAAGATATAATGTTTTACAACCTAAAACTTTTTTTTAGAGATACAGTGGGAAGGGGGAGGGCGGGATAAGGGAGGGTAATTGGGGGGGCACTCCTGGGGGTAATTGCAATATCCAGAATATATATACATTTTATATTATTTTGTTAAAAACTTGTATGGTTGTTCAAAAATAAAAAATTAGAAAAAAAATCTATGCTGCCATAGTAATAATAACAACTATATTCCTTCTTTTATTGTTTTTATTTGTTTGACTGAGATGGATCAAAGGTAGAAACCTGAAACAAGGGGTGGATTGCTGGAAATGGGAATGGCATTGCTTGTCTTTTACCTTATTTGGGCGGAAATGAGTTTATCAGATGAGTTTGAAAGTGCTAGAACTGTTTCTTTATTTTGCAGTTAACTCCTTCTTAGAATATTAGAATGGAAATTTCTATAGCACCATTGTATGCCTACCTTCATAGTGTTGCATATCAAAAACTAAAACAATTTTCCCCATTAGGAAATACATACAATGTGCAAATATGTAATGTGAACTGGAGGTTTATTCTGTTATTCACTAATAAGGCAAATTTGGGAAACTTAATTCCTTTGAACCCCAGTTTCTTCTGGGAAAAAAATGGGAATAAGTACCTAACACTTGGAATTATCAATAATTAAAGACAAATGTGTCTGTAAAATTGGTGATGGAACAGAAAGTGACATGCTTTGGAGGGTGGCATATGGATGGGCTTTCTCAGTTGTCTCTCTTTCTGGATGTTTTCAGTAGTGGTGGCAGTCTGCTTTGTGTAGTCTTTGATGCTACTGTTGGTGTGACTTCCTGTGCCAGAGTTTCTTCCACAAGCTGGATTTATTTGTAGTGAATGTTCTCCATTGGGAATATTCGTCTAGTGTGGAGAATAGGCCTGTTAGTCTGAATGACCTGGAATCTAATCACAGTTAAACTGTGTGATCTTGGGTAAATTACAGCACGTCTCTGGGGCTTGATAACATCATCATTATTTAAAAAGTATTTATTCTCGTTTAGGTAATGCTTAATGTTTTCTTCTCCTCAAAAAAAAAAAAGTTTTGAGTCTATAATTAATTTAGGAGTTACATGACCAGGTATTATACTCTCTGAGTTTTAAGGGCCTTCACTATATGATATAGCAGAAGCACTTTTTATATTTTTAATGGCCAGAAAACTTTTTGACATTCTTGAAATTAAAAGATGAAGTCCATGTTCCCTCCTCTATAAAACTGGGTGCATTTGCTACTGTTTTAAATAGTAAAATAATAGTAATGACCCTCTCTGACATCTGAAGCTGGTCTATTCAAGGTGAGGCAGCCTCCCCTGTGGGTTTCCTGGGCACCTGTGGTGGAGCCCTGAGTTGCTGTGGCAAGTTTCAGCCTGAGACTGCCATGCTGTGAAGAAGCTCAGACTGCATGGAAATGCCCGGTGTAGGCTCTGTACTGGGCAAATTGGCTGAGCTCAGGGTACAAGGTGACCCTGTCCAGATGTCAGACAGAAAAGTGAAGGAGTCTCCAAATGGTTCTACAACCCAGACATTGTAGAAAATAAACAAGCGGGTCTTCCCTACCCCAACATACAGACACACAGACACACACACACACATATCTTGTCTGAATTCCCACACCACAGACTATAAGTCTAATAAAATTGTTATGTTAAACTACTCATCTTGGGTTGTTTGCATAACAAAGAGAGGCTGAAACAGAAGCTAATAATGTCATATTACCTAAGATAGGAGGCTGTTCCTCATTCTTCTTTGCAGTTCTGTATTTTTGAATTTTAAGAAAGTTGAAGAACTGTCATAAAATGTGAATAAACCAATTAATATTGTGGCTCAGATTCTTTAAAGCAACACCTTTAAAGTCATGCTTTGGTTACTCATGAATACTCACGGGTTAGTGGGTTTGTCATGTGGGCATTTCCTTTATGCCTATTCTGCTTCCCTTTACTTCTTCACATTATCCCAGTTCTTTCCTTTATTTCACATTCAAATAACTGTGAAGTAAAGTAGGACCATGTGTTGATATTGTAGCATGTAGGACCATGTTTGATATTTCAAGGTGGATCCATGGGAGTATAGAATGGTCATGCTGCTGTTGTTGAAATTGCATCACATATTTTCCATCACAAAATCTTTGGTCAAACAAACATCTCACATATTCCCAAGCTATGCATCCATTAGTTTCTGTGTTATTCTTTTTTGTGCAGAGTTGATGAGCCAGGTCTCTTCACAAAATGGTGCTGGTTGCTGCTCTGCCAAGATAAAAACATATCAGGAAGTATCCTTGCTTCTAAGTGGCAATTTCTAATTTATCCATCAACAACAATGTATTGGTTATTTGGATGGTTTAAATAAAGAAATATTAAAAGATCATATCTTAAGAAGAATGTGATCACTTCACTGGAATCTCGTTAGGATGCTCACAAAGGAAGAAGTACCTGAGGTTTTGCAGCTAGGTGCTTATTTCCACCAGGCTCATATCACATCTGTCACCTGAGAGCAGGAGCTGAGGACTAGACTGTACAGTTCAGGACAATGGATCACAATAAGATGGGCAATCCCAGCACTCACCTATAGGAGGAAATATACAAGGACATTGAGTACAGGCATCTCTGCACACACAGTACAGGACAATAATTTGAGTGTGTTAGAGACATGCTGGGAATTTGTTCAGATGAGTTAATATCATCACCATCATCTTTATCACATTAATAGTTCTCATTTGAAAAATGCCTAAGGTATGCTGAATTCTGAGGTTGGTCCTTCACATGCATGAATGCTTAGTAGTCCTACAAAACAGATGTCAATATCCCTACAGTACAAATAAAAAAAAAATTTGAACCAGGGAATTAAAAGCTTCATCAAGTTTGCCCCTCAGTAAAGAGCAAAATGAGCAGTCAAACCTAGGACAGATTGTTCCAGAGCTCATATTTTTTTTCAATATACATTTAGTTGAGAACTAAACTAATATAAGTCAGTCATCTTATGCAAGCACTTGGGTTCTCTATTAATATGCTCAACAAGTAGCAGACACCTTGACATGCTAAGCTAATAATGCAAAATGGAGTTAGCTGTAAGATCATAAACTGAAGTTTAGGCCTAGCAGGGTCAGTTTAAAATTAGTATTAGAGTATATGACTTATGAAACTAAGAAACTCGAGGGCTATCAAAGGATCCAAATATATCAAAATGGAATATAATAATCATAAGAAAAACCTAATCTAATCTAGAATTAATCCCAAATTTTATGTGATTTTTCTACATGACTTTATCACTGCTTTTATTTTAACCATCATGTCTATGATCACTACTAAAAATGTACTATCACACCATCATAAAGTGGTAAAATCATAACTCAAACCATTGAAAGATACCTATCAAATATACTTAGTACTATGTTTTCAAGAATATTTTATTTGTCTCCCTAGTATCATTATTATCATAAAATAATAAGTACCCAATTGCTACCAGGAAGGTTCTGGGACTATACACTGACCCAGTTTTTCTTCACATAATTTATACTAACTCAGGATCTTTGAAGCTCTATCTACTGATGTTGTAAGCAACCACAGAGAAAGGAAAATCAAGTTTCTACATCCTTCACCCACCCTTTATACCTACCCAATATATGAATTAGAGTTAAAGAAGTGTTTAGCCAATATTGTGCTCAGATTAACTAAAGAAATTCAAATACTATAGCAACATTCCATTTATTAAGCTCAATTCAAATAAGTAATAGACAACTGTGCAGCAACTGTACAGCATCATCTTATTTAAGATATCAAATAATTTAATGTGATATCCAATATGCTAATTTTGGAGTTTTTCCAGGATTAAAAGTGAATGCGAAGAAATTGAATAAGATTAAACTACTATCACTGTGGATTTACTGTTTCGAATACAGGCTAAGAATGAGAGGTTGTTTCTTCCCAGAACTTTAAGTTTGTAAAAGACTTTCTCAAACATATATAAATACAGCAGACTGTTGGCTTTTAATGGAGAATCCCTTTCAAGGACATGATACTTTTATTAAAAAAAAAGAAAGAAATGTAGTATTGTTCTTTCATGGCTTCATTCAAAGTGAGAACACTTCAGAACTTAAAATGAAGACAGTAAAAAAGAAAACTGTGTTCATAAACATTTTCATTCAGGACATTTAAGTCAGAGCATACCTTTTTTACTGGCTTCCAACCAACCAGCATCACAAAGTTTACAAACACCATATGATAAACCATCCTCAGATCAAAATATTCTCTAATACAAATTCATAGGATATTCTGTGAATCAATATTCAATTTGCAATCCAGCCCATCCCATTGCCATGGCTTATCACCTTTTGGTTAATCATATTTGGAAGGAGAAGTAGACTCCTTCTTCCTTCAACACAGAAAGAAGTGTATGGGATATAGTGGTGACAAATTGGCAGATCTGGGCTCACTGGCTTTGTGACCTGTCATATTTCTCTTTCAACTCCTGGAACCTCAATCACTCTATGGGTACATGGGGGATGATGCTACTTTCAACACAGAAGATGCAAAGTATATAATGAATACATGTGTATAATGAATACATGTGTATAATGAATACCTTGTACAGTTCCTGGAACAGGGGAGTGGCTCAATAAAGATAGTTACTATCATTATCATTGTCTCTTATTTATTTTTTTAAAGAGAGAGGGACAGTGAGAAAAAGAGAGAGAAAGAGAGAGAGAGAAACATTTTTTTTTATTTAGTTTTCCATGTAACTTTCATTGTCCCAAGACTTTGTTGTGTATGTGGTGCTGGGGTTTGAATTCGGGTACTTGTGCATGCCAGGCAAGCACTGAAACCACTGAGCCACTACTCTAGTCCCCATTGTCTCTTATTTTAATAGTTTAGTTATTACTATAAATATTAGCTCAGTTACAAAATTGGCAAAAGTTCCAATTAATTCATCAATTCTTCTATCTGTTACCTACTCCGCAACTAAATAGCAATGTTCCCTTGGGGAATCACGACTTGCTTCTCCAGCTTCAAATATTTCTTCTTTTGGGTAATCATAATGTGCACACCCTTTCTCTCACACATGTGCAATGGGAGGTGTGGGATTCTTCTACCCTTTTAAATGCACATTTCAGATCATTGCTTCATGACCAGTTGGGAAAGCCAGGGAAGTATTATTAGCTTTACATACTGGGAAGGTAGGAACAGGAAAACTAAAAGAAATCAGTCTGAGGCCAGCAACATTAAGTGCAGGTACTTCTTGTAAATTCTCCAGATTCCTGACTATACAGACCTAAGAAACCTTTGGGGCTCTCCCAATGTTCAGAGTCTGCAAGTGTGGACATTGCAGAGCCTAGGAGCATATACTCCTGGTGCTAAGAGAAAGGCAGCCAAATATTTCTATTTTGTAGAGACTGATGAAGAAAAAAAATAATCCACTAAATATCATACCATGTTCCCTGACCCACTACACATGAGCAGATCACAAATGGTGACATTTTTACTTTTTCATATATAGTACTGAAAACATGAAATGAGTTGGTAAATCAATCAAAAGACTGAGTGTGATAGCCTCAGCAAATATAAGCCATGTTGATTTTAATTATTCATGGTAGTTATGTTCTATAAAGCTCTCACTGACACTGAATTAGCAAACAGTGAATGTTATAATTTAGATGTGAGATGTCCCCCCAAAGCTCCTGTGTGCAAGGCAATGCAAAAAAGCTCAGGGGGAAATGATTGGGTTATGAGAGCTTTAACCCAATCAGTAAGTTAATCCTCAGACAGGGTTTAACTGAGTGGGAACTGAAGACATGAAGGGTACAGCTAAGGAGGTAGGTCATTGGGGGTGATCCTTTGGAGTGTATATTTTGTATCTGGTGTGGAGTTTCTCTCTCTCAACACCCTGGAGCCATGCCTTCCTCCATGACATCTTGCCTCACCTTGAGACCCAAGGAATGGAGCAGGCCTTCTATGGACTAATACCTCTGAAACCAAGAGTACCAAAGTGTACTTTTCCTCCTAAGTTGTTCTTGTCAGGTCCTTGGGTCACAGCAATGAAAAAGCTGACTAAAACACTACCTCTGTGCATCCTTGTGCTGGGCAGGCAGCCCCCTCTCCAGTGGGACACTTCATGACCAACTGCTCTGTCCTCTGGAGAACATGTTCTGTGCATCCCTGTGATAGAGGCTAAAACAGTGGGTCATTGCCCCCAGAGGAAATACTGAGTTAAGTTCCTGCAACCTCTGTGCGCAACATGTGCATCAAGCAATTAATGCATAAGTTTGTTTTATGCTTGTTTCTCTTTAAAGAACAGTGATTTAATATTTATTTTTGATTCACTAGCATTTAACTAATGACCAGAGGACTACAATTTGTGCCTGAACAAAGCTAATTTGATGCATACATTTTCTCTATAAGACCTATCTTGGCCTTCTTACACAGTATGAACAGCATGAAGTTTGAGAGCCATTTCAAACAATGAAATCACCAACAACAAGTACAAGAAATGTGGGAAAAATGTAATATTAAACAGACCACAAAAGGGATATTTCTTTGCAGAACAAGAACAAAAACAGAAAGATAGTCAATTGGTTAAACATTAGCTAAGAATATGCACCTCTGGAGACTCAGATTTGTCCCAGCTCTGCACATGTTCACAAACGACCAGGAAAGTGATGCTTAAGTATTGTTTTCTGGGTTAAAATTAACTTTAGCAAATAGGTGAATTCATAAGTAGGGAATATATAAATGATGAGGATTGGCCACATCAATATACTGTAAACAATTATAGCATATATAATTAAAGACAATTTACAGGAAAAGCACTACTTCAGTTTGTACTAGTGACATCTAACACACATGATAATCTTGCTTAATGGCAGTGGAGGTTTGTGAAATTTTTTCACATTTCCTCCAAGTTGGCAGTGTATACCACATGAATAAGGAACTCCTTCAGTTCCCCCATATTTCTTTCAAGACATATAAAACTGTCTAATTTCTTTAACACATTAAGGCTTGCAGGTATTAGTAGGTCATTTCTGGTAGCTGGTGCTATGGGCATTTTTTTCATACATATTTTTTCTGACTAATGTTACTACTTACCATTGTTGGGGAACTTCCTCCTAGGCAATTTCAGATCATACAAAGGTCACAAGGAGCTGCAAGCTCATGAACTGGCTCTAAAGAAGTCAGGAAACTCCTATCAGCCTTTTTGTCAGACTTTCAGGTAAATGATTACCCACAGCAGTAGATCTCCAAATCTGTTTTTTGAATGAATAGCAACTTGCTAGAAATCCAGCTATTAATAGCCCACATCCAATCTATTGCATCAGAATCACCAAGAGTGAGGCCTGGAAGTATAATGGCTTACCAAGTCCACCAGGTAACTCTCAAGTTTAAGAAACACTAATCTAAAGAATCTTTGAAAGAATATCCAGGTCATGTTAATGATTAGCTAGGAGGCATGAGTCCTGAGATCCATAATTAGATTTTGGGCAAGTGAGTTTGAATTTGAATAATGAGGCCTTCATCATATATATATTTTAAAGACTTCTATTAATTTTTTGTTCCATACATCTAGACAAATTAATCTGAGCTAAAAAAAATTTAAAGACAAAAAGAGAACGAGTACACAAAGGTGGGTGTGTTTATGTTGTGTGTTTGTGGGTGTTGGCATGTATGTAAATAAGTCAGAAGTCTAGGATACAACAGTATGTCAGAATTATAATAAAATATGACATATACTACTATAATAACATTTTTAGAGGAAATAACCTCCTGGTTATTTAAATAAATATTTATTATGTTGATTGTGCAACAGCCAAATAGTTTATGTAGTGCACGAGAACTTTAAGTAGGAGACATGATCTATACTAAATTGAATTTGGATTTTATTGGAAATTATGAGCAGGGTAATAGCAAGTGTACTTTTGTATCAAGAAGTCTTTGTTTTAGCCTTTGCCCTTTTGTAATCTGTGTTCTTAGGACCATCTCTTTTATCTTTCTAAAGTTCAATTTACCCATCTGTTAATGAGAGTATTGGGCTTAGCATGTTCTAAGTTCTCTGATAGAGTGAAAGTTCCTGAGATAAAAACAGAATTAAAAATTCAAAAGTTAGCTTAGAACTGGAGTCTAAGAGATCAGGAAATGCAGAAGGTAAATCCAGGTACTGAAAGTCTGAGAGATAGTCCTAACTATTGCAAGACTGGATAGAATACACGGGGCCAGCAAAAATGGTGGGCTATGGGAAGAAATGTTAGGGAGACACTATGAAGGAGTGCTGCCTTCTCACAATCCAAGGGGAGTGCAAGTACCAGAGATGACATTCATAATTCTACCTGCTGGAATTGAGCTCCTCTCAGGAACCCAGCAAGATGACTGAAGGATCACCATTCAGTTGGCAGTGGTTCTGCCTATTGCTATTCAGTTATGATGCCTTTTTATATGTTGATGACCCATTACCCATCCCCTATTGCAGTCTTTTTGTACTGTTCGATCTCCAACGTGATTTCCTAACCCTCAACCTTCACCTGCTTCCAGCTAAATTTGTCAGATCATCCAGCAGCAAACTTTCAACATTCAGTACCAAAGATTATACTCAACTTCTTGCATCCAGTTTTAAAATATAGGTTTTGTTATTATCCAAGCATAATGAGGTCGACAGGTCAGGAGATGACTGACTTTGAGCAGGTAGTTTCTTATACTCAGGGTTCCCAGGAGCAAACAGCCCGCTGCAGTATCCTGGGTCACACAGGAAGCACAGGGTTGGCTGGAAGGCAGAGGGAGCAAAGAGGAAAGGGCAAGAGTCGCTTTGGTTTCCAAGGGAAGAAGCAATTGAGGCAGGGTAAGCAGATTAAGGATTGGAGACTTTGACTGATTTTGGCAGGCCCTAGGGCATAGGGCTCTCCCTGGTTGGGAGAAGTGTGAGGCTCCAGTAGAGTGGGTAGTGTGGGGTGGGAGCCAGCAGCATGGACTTTGGGACTTTGGATTGATTAGTTTGCATATGAAAAACATACTTGCAAGTGACTCCTTCATTATCTGTAGGAATTGGCTAGCCCTAGGAAGGCAGTTTCTCCAGAATCAACAAGGCTCCAGAAACAGGGAACAAAAAACCTCAGGGTACATCTCTAGTGGCCACTTCCCTCTGGCCACACTCCACCTCTTAATTCGGCTCTGGGTATGACAAAAGCCAAGCTCAGAGCAGTGGAAGTTGAATATTGGAGTTGAATACCCTTTCCTTAATATGTTATATATATGATCTGATGTAAAACTGAATTAGGTTTCAAACCTGTGTTCCTATTCAATAGTCCCAGGAGATGTTATTTAGCCACATGAAAGCTTTTTTAAAAAATTATGTTTAATAGTAATTATAATATTTACCAAAACTAGTGATACCCTAAAAAGACAAGGACTTTACTACTATAAAAGAATATAATGGGTTAGTACTTTTAGTTATTTTTAGCAGCATAAGAATAGATTGACAAAGGCAAATACTATAGTGTTTGTGGGTGAAATAATATATCTTAGATTTGATATAATTATTCCAGTAAACAAACAAAAAAAATTAAAAGGGGTTGATGACATGAAATTTAATAAAAATATATTGGTAATAATTGAAACTGGGTGATGGGACCTGAAAACTCATTATTCAATTCTCCTTTTTGTATTCATGTGTAGTTTCATAATAAAATTTTTATTTTTTATTTATTTTTTTTTCTTAGAGAGAAGGACAGTGAGAGAGACAGAGAGAGAGAAACAACTTTATTTAGTTTTTCACATGGCCTTAGTTGCTCCAACACTAGGCTGTGTACGTGGTGCTGGGGTTTGAACCCAGGTCCTCATGCTTGCCAGGCAAGCGCCGAAACCGCTGAGCCACCTCTCCAGCCCATATAATAAAATTTTTAAAATGCAAGTTGATAGGTGTAGAAAAAAACTTTTAGACATTAGCAGTCATTGGAGGACTATAATATAGAAGCTGAAACCCTAATGTACAATATTTATTTTTACCATCATGAGTCAAAAGCCTGTCCTCTTTCCTTAGACTTCTGAATTGCTGAGGTGACTTGATCTTTTCATTGGTTCCAAATATCTCCAGGCTAATATTGACTTAGATTAATCAAATTCTTGCTCTAATACATTTGTGTTAAGCAATGGAATCCCTAATGGTGAAGCCATAATCAACATGTTATGACTGCTTCTTGATGAGTGGTCCTGTCCAATTAGGGAACTTCCCTAATCAAAAGCCCTTTACTCTCAAGAGAGCTTCACTGAGTAGCAGCAAAAGTTGCTTAATTAGTGAGGTTAAAACATCCTTCAGAAACAAGGTCAAGATGACATTTCTATCTGTGCCATGCTGATAGAATCCTCCAAACACAGCACTTAGAAATCTTGGTGTGAAAATTCCTTTCAGACTTCTTAGAAAGAAAGGAAAGGAGAGATGAGAAAGAAGGGGCCAGGCACAGTGGCATATGCCTGCAACTCCAGGGACTAGGGAGGCTGAGGCAGGAGGATTGCAAGTTCAAAACCAGTCTCAGCCACTTGGAAAGGCTGTAAGCAACTTTGCAAGACCCTGTCTTAAAATAAAATATAAAAAGGGCCAGGGATGTGACTCAACAGTTGTGCATCCCCTAGGTTCCATCCCTGGTACAAAATAAAATAAAATAAAATAAAATATGAGAAAGAAGGGAAAGCAAATAAAAATATATTGACTTTAATATCAGCAAATTTTTCTTTAGACATGTACTAACTATTGGCTTTATACAGCATTTCCTTAAACTTTCCATAAAATGTCCAACTTTCTGCTTGATAAAACTCTTTGTTTTAAAGAGACCAAGGGACTACGAGAGAGAGAGAAAGAGAAAGAAAGAGAGAACCAATTTTTATTTAGATTTTCACGTGGATTTCAATTGCTCAGATACTTCGTTGTGCACGTGGTGCTGGGGTTTGAGCCCACACGTCTTCATGCATGCCAGGCAACTGCTGTAACCATTGAGTCACCACTCCAGTCCCTTGATAAAACTCTTTACCCAAATTTATTATTCTTATTTGAAAAAAATAAGAGTCTTTTAAAAAAAATCAATGAACTGTAACTATAAACCAATCAATAGAGGAAATTTTAAAAACAAGCAATTCTCTGAGAGTCATTTTCTCATGGTTTCTGTAAAGTTGATGAAGGAGATTGCAAGAACTATTAACTCAGCCCATGCGACAAAAAGAGATGAGAAGTGTAGGAGGACTTTAATCAAAATGCTTTATGCAGCCACAAAGAACTTGATCATCAATACGTCAGCTATAGAAAAGTAATGGGGATGAGTCTCCACAAATCTATTTGGTGGTATCTGTCCACTCAATCTACAAAAATCTGTTTCCTTTTCCTGCCCATAAAATGAAAATCTCAATGACAAATCCTGAGAGAAATCTTTACTTAGTCTAATCCAACAATTTTCCATTTACCACCTGATTAAATTCTTAGTAGACCACATCAACAATCACTTTAATTTTATGTACTTTAGTCTACCATGGTATTAAAATGCTGGCAATTCTCTAAAAAACATTGAACTGCTCAAAAAATAACCTTCCTCTGATAAAATAAAGCAGCTTACATTATTTAATATTTGCCTGTTACCAAGACCAGTTTGCTTTAGATAAAAGACCTCTTTGCATATTCTTATATATTCAAACTTGAATTTGGTGCTGAGTATAAACAGATAAATTAGCTAAGAGGAAGAAAGGAAAGTCCTATATTTATCAAAGGTCTATATTGTTTCAGGTAAATAAGTATCCATAACTTTAATTGTTAGCAAGTATGAAAATGGGATTCAGGAATTGATATGTAACTTACTCAAGCTTGGGAATCTACAAGAGGCTAAATTTCAGCATCTCATTCTCTTTTCACTTCCTTTGACTATTCTGAGTCTTATATTACTAGTTAAATGTTTAGAATATCTGCTATCTCCCCTCACCAGGAAAAAAGAGTCACAAAGTCATAAGGGATAATATTGGATCCTATACTGAGAATCATTGTGTTAAAAGTGAAAGAGTACAGAAGGGAGGAAAGCTTTCATTGAATCTGGAGAATAGCGTGACAACCCACCTACTGATTGATGGGACTGCTAGTTCCACTTCACTTACTCAGGTCTCTGCAAATTGACATGATATACCTTGCCTCTCATCCCAAGTCTATTTTTTTAAATTTTAGCTATTTTCAACATGCTTTTCTGTTTCCTCTTGACAGACCAATTGATCTAACAGAAATAATAAACTCAAAGTAATATTCTCTCTTCTAGGCCTGAATATACCCAGAATTGCAAATAAAGTATAAGAGGAAAATCTTTGGGTTTATAAAAGGAAATGCATGGTGTAATATGTTATCATGGTCTTGAAAGTACTTTGTAAACTGTTCCAAAGCCTGTAAACTCTATGAAACAGTGTGGTTGTATTATTATAGACCCCAGTCAACTTGTGCCAAGTGAATAGGATACTGGCATACAGAAACTAAAAGCAGCCCAAGCTAAGAATTTTTGTCATAAAGATCAATAACAATAAGGGTTTTTAACAGTATCCCATGCTTTGGCTGCTGGATTATAGACTGAAAGAAAATCAGCAAAGGCCAACTGGCTGCAAAATTGCAGTTGCTGCAATTGATATCATCTAAACCTGGGGAGATTTTCTGGACTTGAGGTCCAGTATCCACTCTCCTCAAAGAGATTCACTGCAAACCATTGTGACTTTCATCAGTAATGACCAAAGTGTATGTCCCTGTCTAACCAGACTCTCCTCCACCCTCAAACGGCCAATCCTGCTTGGTACTGCTGGGCCCCTGAGGCACCCCTGTCTCATTCACCCATCCAAACACTTGAGATGAACTCCGGGAATATTGTTTCATCACTGAATCCTCTCTGAGTTTATGTGTTTCTTCTATCAGACTCCAAATGCACGTGGTATTCTATACCCCTCCCAAGTGGAGATTTCTTGTTATCTTCACTATCAGGTAGCTCAGAAGCAGGACATGAAGTTTTGCCTTCTGTCCTCCCCATCATTACTGCCAACAATTATACTCCACCCCTACATCAAATATGACATCTTCCCCGTCCCCTTAGCTGCTGCTTATCTAAATAATATAAAGTAGTTAATAAAATGGAAGAAAAAGAGTTTGGGATCTAGCCAAGGGATGCCCTAGTAAGTAATTTCAAGATGTGACAAAGTCCAAAAATTCATCTTAGCTAAATTATGTAACATTCTACCTGTGTTTACCAAAACACTTCCAATTCAGTATAGCCAAATATACACCCAAATCTTAATTCTTCAAATAGCATTAACTTATAAGTTTGTCAATAATGCTACTGCAATTAATCTAGTTGAATAAAGCAGACATCTCCTAAGGAATCATCCTTTGTGCCTTCTGTTTTTAATTTGTTGTTTCAGTTTCTCAGAATTCCTATACATTTTAATAAATAATACCTTACTTCTGAATTTTCAAAATTCCTGCCCTTAGAAATGATCATCTCTGGTATAAATAACATCAGTAGTGGTTACTAGAACAAAAGTGGTACTACTCAAAACATGTTCTACATGAGGACAGCCTCACCCTTTTGTGAGAACTTTCCAAATACACAGATTCTCAAGCTACCCTCACATCAATTGAATCATAATTTGCCCTTTAAGAAGGCCTCTAAGTAATTCTTAGTACATAAAGATCAGAAAACCATTGGACTAAAGAACATTAAAACTTCCCTATAATTGTATGGGACAAACCTAAGAAAGTTATATTCTACCAGCTACCTCATTCATTTTCTGTATCTTAAACCTTTAAATGTTTCAGTGTAAAAGGATACTTGAAGTTAGTGTTATTTGTTGATATTGTTTATAATTTAGGGCTCTTGAATTGCAATGTTCGTGACTGTGGCTTAACTCCAAGTGGAGGAGGGCTGGAGATAGGAACTATTATGCATCTTCTTGCAGCTCCTACCCTAACACTACAAAACGGAAAATGGACCAACATTTTCTTGTTATTTATGCAAATAGGGGCATCAGAAGCAACACAATAAATGAGTCAGGAAACATGCATTAAACATTTGAGTCTTGGGGCTGGAGCAGTGACTCAGTGCTAGAGCAATTGTCTGGCATGTACAAAGACCTGATATCCAGCAACACATACACAAATAAGTGTTGGAAAAACAAAAAAATCTATTAAAAATAAAACTCTTAATGTGTTCAAAACCCCAGATAAATTTCAAAGCTGAATGAAAGAAGCCAGACACAAGGAAATACATAATGCCCTCTGACCCCATCTAAAGGAAGTTCAAGAAAAGGCAAAACTTCCAACAGCATAGAAAAAAGAGTGGCTCCTTTCAGAGGGAGGAGGAAGATTATGAATAGAGAGGATTGTGGGAATTTTCTGGGGTAATGGAAATGTTCCATGGTGATGTGGGAGTATGGCATATGTAAAAATTCATCAAAATGTATACTTAACATGTGCTCATTTTACCCTGTGCAAACAATATTTCAATAAGAATGAAATAAAAAGTAAAATTAAATAGACTTCTAATGTGAAATGTGAAATATAGTTTTTATAAGTGGGAAAACTTGGCTGAGCCAGGCATAATGCCCATGACTGTAATCACAGTGATTTGGGAGCCAGAGCCAGGAGGATTACAACTTTGAGGCCATCCTGGGCAATTTAAACAAGACCCCTTCTCAAAATGAAAAACAAAAAGAGCTAGGGAATGTAGCTCAGGTTAAAGCACCCATGTGTTCAATCCTTAATACCACGGGCAGGGGAGAGGGAAACTTGGTGAACTTATTTCAGTACAGTATGTGGCAGTTTGGTGTTACCTAATCATAGCCTAAGCCAGATGTCAGGGAACTAGGGCCCCCAGGATTGTTCTGCTTTGGGGCACTGTTCCAATAAAGTTCTTTGGAAAAATTAGGTTCCACTCTGTTCTAATAGAATATTTTTGGAACACAGCCATATACATTTGTTTGCAGAGACTGTATCCTATCAAAGCCAGAAATGATTCGTATCTGACCCTTTTCAGAAATGTTCACTGACCTTGACCTAAGCCAATGCTTCACATGGATCTCCTGAAGATTCCAGTGAAGGCTATAGATTATCTCAGCTTCTTAAAGAAAAAAATGTTATTTATAATTTCAGTAAATCCCTCTGAAGCACAGTCATCAATGCTAAACTTAAGACCTTCTGTCCAAAGCATTCATCACAGATTACTAAACTGCTCTCCTGAGAACAATCCACAGGTTGCCTCTTTTGTTTTTTTAATCAAATCTGGTTGAACTTCCATTTCACATCCTCGTTTGTGCCACATTGGTTATAACCAATAACAAAATTGACAATATCTGAGTATCTGCTCCTACGTCAATCATTTCCTGTTCCTTGTTTCCCTCAGGGGAACAATCTGCATACACCTTCATCTTGAAAACCCTTTTTGAAAATGTATGCACCTACATAGACCAAGAACATCAGAAGTAATGAACTGGCAGTCCTCAGCATCAGAATTAGAAAAAGCACAGGCAATAGCCTACAAAGGAGTGAGCAGTGTCCACATGTGGAGAATGCTGGCATATCTATTCAATTCCATGGAGACCAAGAATACAGAGGAAGTGAAAATACGTGTGGACCAGAAAACAGAGTCCATGTGGACGTTGTGAGCTCTTGCTCAGCAAGGTCATGCCTGTATATCTATTTAGGTCCTTAGATTCCTTATAGGAATCTAAGAAGTAATAAAGAAGTGGATGAATTAAAACTATTTATGAAAACAAAAATCTTTATTATATAAATAGTTTAATCTTCCTGGAAGCAATGTGATAATTTGATTTATGTTCCTCTATAAATAAAGATAATTATGAGTAGCAAACACTTTATGTTTCTGTGATTCTGATTTCAACTTAATGTGTTCACAAAATATATCAAAATCTGCTTGATGGGAGGCCTTTCAGGTTATGAGCACTATTTATATTGCTGAAAGAAAGCACTTATAGAAGTCATTTGATGAGGACACTGCAAAATTTGTACAATTCCTGAATTAAAAAAAAAAACTACAAAATAAAGACATTCCAGTCAGCATGGTCTCTGATCTAATGCTGATTCTACAATTCTTCACTACTGCTTTCCTTGTTGCTGTATGAATGGTGGGTGTCATTCTGTAAAAGCTAATTAATACTGGGATTGTAAATTGCTGCAAACCAAAGTAATGTGTCTCATGCTGATAATCAGTTAATCAAAAATAGTCATTTCCATTACTGTGCAAGCTTTAGCCCATTTTTTAAAATCCATGTGCATTTCTTCCCAGAAGCAATGTTGTAAATTCTCCTCTCAGTGGTAGTCAATGTTGTTTCCTCACGATAAAAAGGTTTCATGGGTTAATCAAGAGGCTCAATCTCTCTAATTCTTATGAATCAACTTCCAAAGTGAAAGGAACATATTTTTGTCTATGTTTGCTATTTATTTTATCAGTTTGATAAGATTCAACATATCTGCGCTGACATTGGACACTTATAAATTTATCAAATGAGCATTTAATTACTCAGATAATTATATATTTTATATATTTTTTTCTTTTTTCTTTTTTCAGGGCTGAGGACTGAACTCAGGGCCTTGCGCATGCTAGGCAAGCACTCTGCCACTGAGCTAAATCCCCAACCCCAGATAATTATATATATATATATATATATATATAATTATATATATATATATATAAATTGTGTTGTTTTTAAAGAGAGAAGGGCAGTGAAAGAGAGAGAGAGAGAGACAGAGAGAATCAATTTTTATTGAGTTTTTCATGGCTTTCATTGCTCTGACACTTAGTTGTTTACGTGGGTGCTGGGGTTTGAACCCGTGTACTTGCACATGCTGGGCAAGCACCGTAACCACCCAGCCACCGCTCCAGCCCTAAGATAATTATATTTTAAAAGAGAACTGAGTGACCCAAATTCTTGCTGGTATTCATTTTTAGTAGTTAGCATTATCTAAGTTTCAGAGTAATTAGCACCCATCAGCCTAGGTAAAGTGGACATGTAATGTGGAAAGAGCTTGGCTATCAGAGCAAACACATTTCCAAGCCAGAAGAGACTCAAAAAAATACAAGTCCCTTCAGCTCCTAAACCACAAGGAACACATTTCAATGAGAACTCTCTAACATTACAACGAGAACCCTCTTAGTGGTTCTCATCCCTTCTTCTGCATTAATAAGCTTTTCATCATTGTGATCAAAATACCTGACAAGAACATAGAGGAGGAAGAAATTTATTTTGGTTCATGGCTCCAGAGGTTCAGCCCATGGATGGCTAACTCCATTGCTGTTGGCCCAAGATAAAGCAGAACATTATGTGGAAAGGCATGGCACAGGAAAGTTACTCAACCCATGGTAGCCAGGAAATAGAAGAGAATGTAAGGAGCCAGGAATAAAATATATAATCCCAAGGCACATCCCCAACAGCCTACTTCCTCCAACCCTGCCACACCTGCCTACAGTTCCATTATTTTTAGGGCTGGAGCAGTGGCTTAGTGGTTACAGTGTTTGCCTGGCATGCACAAGTATGGGGGTTCAAACCCCAGCACCACATACACAACCAGATGTCCAAGTAACAAAGGCCACATGAAAAACTAAATAAAAATTGATTGTCTTTCTCTCTCTCTCTCACTGTCCCTCTCTCTTAAAAATAAAAGAAAATAATTTTATTTCACATTATTTTTATCAAGGCTTTTGTTGAATCCATATTGGAAGGGACATAGAACAGTCCTGGATGTGGTCAGTAAAAATATAGTTCCCATCATTGCCACCATGGTATTTAGCCAATAAATTTCCTACAGAGGTAAATTTTGGAAAGCACACAATGATATCACGATCACTACAAAAATTTTCTGTGTTTACCACTAGGCCAAGCTTCACCTAAAAACTGACAAAGGAATGAAATAAAGTGAGTCTTACAAAGCAATTCATTTCAGACTTATCACCAAATAGAATGCTATGTAAAAGTCACAGTGGTTTTTTATATGACACATTTCTTCCCATTGGATGCAGCAAATCAGAAAAAAAATGAAAGAATATCTTATCTCTGACACAAAATTATATTATCAATATGAATTCTTTGTGAAAAGAAGGCTCCATTTTAAAAGACTGAAACTTTACTTACACTTGCAGTCAGTACAACACAAAATACTTATCCTAAAGCAGCCTATCAGGAAACTGTTCACATTGGGAAGCATGAAAAGGGAACCTGGATGAAGTCCCGTGCCATAGAAATGCTTATCCTACCATATGGCTTGGAGAAGAGCGAGAAAACTGAGGTCATAGCCTGGCCTGAAGATGCTCCCACCCCAAATCAGGAAGCTTTTGTAATTTTGAGCAGCCATGGAGGACTCTGGCAGCTGCATCTTTTACCTTACCTAGAAAACTGAATGAAGTTGCTGAAAATCTCATTGCAGATATTTCTCAGTTTTATTTTATTACATACATGTAGACCTCCTTGAATATAGATTCTGTTTTGCTTTCACCTTTTAGGAAGCTGCTAAAAAAAATCACTGATATCTTCAAAATGATACTAAAATGTGTTTCCCAAATAGTTCTTAGAAGCCTGGTGCCTGGAACATGTATTTGTAGTACTACACAACACTTCTTATTTTGCTGCTTTGAGTGGAAAGCCATACTGACTCATTGCTTCTGCATTTGACATATATTGACATCAAAGATTCTGTTACTAAATCTGAAAGAAGCCTTTCCAGTTGCTAAGGCAGTATCAACTTCATTGGAACCAGGAGTTAGGTGGTCAGAGAGGTTGATTGAAAACTGAAAATACTTTGACCACATCCTGCTCTAGGGCAAAGAAATTAGAGAAGGTCAGTTGTGATATCAAGGGATCTGTTCATAAATGTTTGCTTTTCCCTTTTATTTCCAGAAATGTTATAGAACTGCAATTCCCTGCACCAAAGGGCTCATTGCTTTTTCTATGCATTATTGCTTTATGGTCCCATGTTGACTTCACCTTGTTTTATTTCCTTTTTTCCATGGCAGTGGTCAGTCATACAATTTGCCTTGCCTTGGAATTTGTAATCACCCTGGAGTGATTACAGTCATGCTTTGGCATTTGTGGGGGTCTTTATTTCAAGACCTTCAAAGCCTGATGATGCTCCAGTCCCTTACCTAAAATAACAGCATTTTCATGTCATCTATGTACGTCTTCCTATATACTTTAATTCATCTCTAGATTACTTATGATTCCTAACACAGTGAGTATAAATTTTATAAATAGCTGTGTACTGTATTGTTTATGGAATAATAATGAGGGAAAAAGTTCAATACAGATGCAAGTTTTTAAAATATATTTTTAGTTTGATGAATCCATAGTACCAAACCCAAAGATGGACATGAGCAAGAAATAAAACTTTGTTCTTTAAAGTCTCTAAGATTTGGAGGTTGCTTGTTATAACATTATCTAATCTTTTCTGTTACAAGGATTATGTCAATTTTGCATTGCTGAAGGAAGTACTTCTGCTAATAGAACTCTGAAGATGATTAGAAATGTCACTGAATTCTTTTTACGGTCCTTCAACTAAGATGACCCTTAAACTGGAGATGTAGAGCTATAATCATTTTCTGGATGCTATAGCACCAGTGGAAAAAACCTGGCCAGTATGACTTATTGCTTTAAAAACGAAGGAATTAATACAGCTTTAATTCAATGTAAGAGCCTGTGATAAATCCAGAATGCCTTGGTACATATCAATCACTATCTGATTAAAAGGCAGTAGAGTGCTGGTTTGATTTATATACTTTTACAAGTCAGGGCTCTGCTCTCAGGTTGTGCTACCATCAGAACTAAAAGGTCACAATTATTAGGAAGTTAAAAATATTTGCATTCAAAATATGCTTTCATATTAGAGTTGCTTTGAAGCAGATTTGATTTTTGCTTTGTGTATTAATTATATAATGTAAAGTCAGCAGGTAGAGTTTTTGCAAGAAAACTATCAATGAGATAAATTATTTGTAAAGATGACTTTATATTCTGATTTTTCTGAAAAGGAAAATACATTTTCAGGACATGTATCAATCTATGTAAATGTATATGGTTTCACCTGGCATGTATCATAAGATATATACATATTTGTACAAATCAGTATATGTAAAAAGTATATCACTGCTGTAGAATGTATTGCTTTTATCTGATTCTCAAAGTTGCTACCCTGAACACTTTAGAATTACTTCACTAGAGCAGAGATCACTCAACCATGATCCATTAACCACATACAGTCTACAACCGGATTTTAAAAACAACAATTTTAACATAATTATGTTCATTTATTTATGTATCATCTATGGCTGCTACAAAGGCTGAGATAAAAGTTTTATCTTATGGCTCCCACAGCCTAGAATATTATCTACCTGGCTCTCTAGAGAGAAAATGTTCTAATTCCCGCTCTCATTTGTGCTTCTTCTAGAAACCTGGCACTCTTAGTTGTAAACAGAGACTAACAGAGCTGATTCTACAAAAAACATGTTGTTAGAGTCAAAGATTAAATCAAGTTCCTCACTGTTTTCTTTCTGTAGAAAATAGATACAAGGCAGAGGGCAACCGGACTCTGAAATCCCTTCTCCAGTTTCCAGTACAGGTTTTCTGGCTGGTTACTGGACCTCAATCTGTCTAGGTGTGGTCTTCAGAAAAAAAGGAAAAGAATCAGATTGCATATCTTGTAGAGATATTACAGGGATTGCTTGAAACATAATAATTAATAGCTAAAATAACTATTTACTTATAATTAATAATTATTTATTTACTAATAATTAAATTAGTTAATAATGTAGATATAGTACAAAGAAAAGTGCCTTATACATAATGAGAATAAAAGTGCTGTTTTTAAAAATGCATTATCAATTATCTAATTTGGAGAATGCATGGTAATTTTTGTTGAGGCACCTTGAAACTCTTTGTGTAACAGCCATGACACACACTTCTGTGACCCCAGACCAAATTATTTCCACTGTTGTTAGTTGGCTGAAGAGGGTCCCTGCATGGACCAGGACCTTGTCTCTGTTCAAGCCAGGACCACTGCTGCTTGTCACGTTCAGTTCCTAGATGATTAAAAACAAGTGAGCATTATGAATCCCCTCAGAACAGGGAGTGAGAGCTGAAGTGGATTTAGCAAGTAAGATGAGAGCGGGGCGAGGCTAATACCAGAAAGCACTGTGGAAGCCAACAGCCACAGCCTAAGGTGCTCAGCCAGAGGAAGAAGAAGAAACTGACTGGCACAATTAAAATATATGTATTTTTGTGCATTTCAGTCCACCTTGCTTTAGTTTTTACCAATGTACCACCCCTTCAGAGGATATCAAATTTCATTAGGGGGAAAGAAGTAACCCACAAGCCATTATTGGATTACAGGAGCTTGTCCAACCAAACAGCCAGCGACCATGTAGCCACTAAAAATTGTTTGTAAGGAATTTTTAATTAATTGAGAAAACACAAGTAAAAATAATGATGTATAAGAATGTTTTATGCTTTACCTATAACCTCTATTATATCATTTGGTGTTCTTTGAAAGTGATCTTTAAGAGATATGTGTTGAATTTGTAACTTTAAAAAATATTATTTGCTAGCAGGTGGAAAGAATTACAACAGTAACTTTCTCCTGGGAAGAGGCAGGAGGCAGCCTTCTGGGCAGCAGTAATATTCCCTCTGTCCAGGGGGTGGGGCTAAGTAGGTATACACACTTACCAAACTCACCCAGTGTTATATTCACAATATGTTCATTTCACTATATATAAATTTTACCTCAAAAAGGAAAAAAATAAGATTAAATTATATGCATATAGAAGTACTTCAGGGTGAAGCATATACACCAGATGTCTGTAACTCTCTTTGAAAATCCGTTTTTTCTAAACATGCATCAATGGATAGATGGAGGCATGGGGTACACAGATGTGTGAGAAAGTACATAGAGTACGCAATTGTAAAACAAATGGTAAGTAATTGTGTTAAATGTAGAGTTCGTTAAACTTTTAAGTACATTTGAAACATTTCATGATATTATACGGGAAAAATGCAGCCAAGGCCTGGCCTTCTCACTACAGCTGAGAGCATTTTAGAACAATATAACCCAGAGTGGCTGAAGTGGAAGATGCTGGTTTGTGCACCTTTGGTAAACCCAATTTGTGACCACTAAGGATTCTAAAACAGCTATTTGGATGTAATTATTCTTTATCAAAAGTTTATTGATTTGAATTGAGTAACTAAAGTACAGTATTTTTTGGATATTTGACTCATAGTTTTTTCTAAGCTGGATTGGATTCATTGAACCCTTAGAACTGAGGCAATTTGTGGCATCATCCTGTGTGATGGTGGCCTTCCTGATACTTCCTGATACGTCCACACTTGTCTCTATTGTCCCCTTACCTTCATATCAAAGAGCTACTTCCATTCAAAGCAAAATAGAATAGAGGAATCAATTCTTTCAGGCTAAAAGCTTAACATTGGAGAGAGAGTAGGTAATTTTTTATTACTGGAACTTGAATATTTTGAAAGGCTAAATTAAAACCAAATGATCAGAAAACATAATGATCTAAAGGTAGGAAGGTCAAAATCACAGAAGTCACTTGAGAACAACCTTGAATGGAGAAGGTAGGTATTGCAGACAGACTCTGTATGGGATGTGGAGTTATTTTTCCTTTTCATATATCCTCTGAATGGAAAATCTTAATCATATATGGATTGCCCATCATGTGCAGCCTAACCACTGGAATAACTATTGCCCTATTCATGGCAATTAGTGAGATCATTATGGCCCTTATGTATCTGTGTTCCTATCTTTTTCTGTGTGTTTATTCTCTTCCACAATTTTCTCAAAATTCAGATCACTTTACAACAATATTTCACTTTAAAATAAATACATTTCCTTTCTTCTACCAAGATAGAAAATATGCATTGAGTTATTTTGTATCTGATAGATTCAGGATGGCTTAAAGCCAGCCCTTTACTCAGGGTGAATGTGAGTCCATGTGTTATTTTTCCCTAGTGTCATACTATTATATGTAATTGTATAATAATTAGCCAAATAATGTGGCCCCAAAGAGATCCATACTTTATAGTTTCTGTTGTATTTTTTCCCTCAAGCCCTAATATTTTAGTATAAAAACTAATGTGAAGGTCCCCTAAATCAGACAAACTCCTTATAAAAGATCACTGAAATTACTGCAACATAGAACACATGTCTAAACAGAATGAATTCTGTATCCTTTGAACTAGTTATTGGCTCCTAGGCATCAATTTTGCCTTTTCTAATCTACCTTAACAGAAAATCAAACTCTGGTCCCAATGCCCAGGGAGGAAAGAGGTGAGACTCTAACACTTGGTGCTCCAGAAATGTTCAGAGTCAGATTGGTAAGAAAATGAGTTTTATTCAAAGATGGCTTTGCAGGAGCATGGAAGAAAGTTGTTTCAAAAGTTCCAACTCTGAAATTCCTGAAAATTAGCAGAACTTTTAAAGGAGAAGAGTCAGGGAAGTAACAAAGGGTAGGTGATATAAATATGTAAGTTTAATTATCTTGTGTTAGATGGGGGAGGGCTGGGTGCAATCTCCATTCTCTCCTGCTTCTTTGGCACCTGTGTTGGTGGTGGGGGTTGTCATAGCCCCTTAAGATTCCTTCTCTCAGCAGAATTTCCTCTTCTGTGGGTAGGGGAGGCAATTCAATCCATTTCAGTTTCAGCTTGGGATGATGAAAAGTTCTGGAGATGTGTGGTGATGGTGGCACAGCAATGTGAATGTACTTAAGGCCACTGAACCATCCACCTAAAAATGGTTAAAATGATAAATTGTATTGTTAGGTGGTAGTTTTGAGCAGTGAAATGCATAACAAGGTCACAGATTTTCTTCAAGTTACTGCCAAGGCAGATGAGTAAAAAATTTATAGCAGATAACCTATGGGGAAGCATCGGTACACAAACCTTGAGAATGTACAAATGAAAGTAGAAGACATAAAGGGCAGAGGGGCCCCAAGAAAGAAGAATTGATGAGACTAACCCTTGGCAGGACTCATAAAGTTCACATAAACCTAGAAGTTGTGACCCTCCTTGTCTTTCACTAGCTCAGAATGGGAGTGGTTCTTTAGTGGTGCAGCTGCAGTAAGGTAACCTCTGACCCCAGTACCCACTTTAACATGGGTTGACTTGTAGATGAAGCCCCAGTGAATAGTTTGGCCACCATGACAGTTCTGGAGAGGATCAACTAGGGTCAAAAACTCCACCAACTTAATGTAGAGGAGTTGAACACCTGATTAGTGAAGGTTGCTGGAGGAGGATCCCAGTTCTCCTTGTAAACATCACACAGTAATAAATTTGCATTTAGCATTGTCTCCTTTGTCTTTCTCTCTCAGAGATGACCCACTGTCTCCCTTGAGAGTGCTCTCTGCTTGAGCCTCATTTTGCTTTTGCTTTATTTTCTCCTCATTTCCATTCTACTGTCTCTTGTAATAAAGTTCTCTTGCATAGCTTTTGGTGTCTGATTTTAAATTTTCTTTTGTTAGACCACAAGAACCAAGGTTTGGAATTTCAACCCCCTGCTTTGCTGTGCCACTACAATATGTATATTTTTACCCCAATACAAAAGGACAGAGTTCTTGCCATTATGTTGATAATGTTGGAGCCTAATCAGTCAATAAGTCTGTAATCTGACAAAATTGATGTATTGGCTTGACGTTTCAGGAAGGGTGCTCCACGGGACTCTGGCATGTTGCTTGACAGGAAGCTATTTATGTCACTTAACATAATATCCAAGGTGCATTTGTGTTGTACCGTATGACACAATTTCCTTTCTTTTTAAGGCTGAATAATATTTATCTTGTGTGCAAGAAGCATTTTATTTATCCATTCATCTGTTAAGGAATGCTTCAGTTGCATCGATCTTCTGCCTGTGGTGCATGGCTGCTATGAACATGAGTGCACCAACAAGTTTGAGTTCCCGTTTTCAATTCTTTACTGTATATACCCAGAAATGGAAATGAAACCAGATTTTTGGGATGGGACTAGATTTCCTGCTTTGCCAAATTCTTCTGGGTTCTTATCTCACAAAATTGAAGAATAAAATCCCTGGTCAGTAACAGAAGAGAAGAGTCAACTGAATAGGATTTATTTAAGTGAGAATAGATAGAACTTGCAAGATGTGGGAGGTGGCCAGCTAGCAGGAAAAGCCCCTTTTGGTGTGCTAGCTTTGGGGCTTTTATGGTGTTGCAGTATGAGCATTGATCAAACTCTATGCTAAATAAGCATTGAAAATGTATCAAGGCTACTGGTTGTGTCTCTTAGTCTGAGTTTTAATCCTTTCTACAACTCCCATCTGGGTTCACTCCCAACTTCCATTTTCCCTGCCTCTCTAGGAGAAAGGAGTTAGCTGGAGTATTCCCACAGGAGAGCTTCATGTCTTTTACATTTTTTTTAAGAGAGCAGGAGAAAGAGAAAGGGAGAGAAAACAGAGAATCAACTTTATTTTTTCATCTGGCCTTTATTTTTCTGACACTTAGTTGCTTATGTGGTGCTGGGGTTTGAACCTGATCCTCATGCATGCCAGGGAAGCATTCCCATCACTGAGCCACCACTCCAGCCAGGTCTTTCACATTTTAAATGGGACTTTCCAGGTCCCATTAATATTTCTACCAGTTAGTCTCCTGCTGTGGTCGCTGCCTTGAATATGACCTTAACTGGGGCCCATTGCTTGATCATTTTCTTTTCTTATTCAGGAATACTGGATCATATGCTGATTCTATGCCTCAATTTTAAAGGTAATTGAGTATTCTTTCCAAATTTGATTCTATTCTTGGTGTAGAGGAAGAGACCCAAGGAATCAGAGTGACCCTGGAAATCCATACCCCCTGGGTCTTTGCGACCTGCAGGATAGATTTCATTTGAAAGAAAAAGGAAATAGGAAAGGGACACTCTCAAGGGAGATAGGGAGTGAGTGGGTCCTCTCAGAGAGGAGAGGGATGATACACCTTCCCCACCTGCAGTCTTATTGGGGGGTCCCAGAGAAGTATCCAGAGAGTCCCACCCAGGTTCATCTCTTAACTGACAGTCGGATTGCAGCAAATTTCCAAGTCCCCACTGCAAGTACCCATGGAAAACGTATGGAGGGAAAATTTTACTACTATAATGACATGCTAAAGATCCAAAGGCACCTCTGAGTCACCTTGGCGTAAGCATTGCTTTTACAGACATATGGTTGGTGGGCTTGGTTCCTCACTATCCTGTCTTCCAGACCTTTGGTCTGTATAAAGGTCACAGAAACCCACTCTGCATTCTTCTATTGGCAGGGACTCCTGTCCTTGGGCCTGCATTACTCACTTTCACAGACAATAGGTTATTTGCTGAGAAATATAACATATCCTATAGACGTAAGCTAAGGCAGAACCAGAGTGACCTTAGGCAAACTGCTTTTTAAAAGAAAGCATGTGGAATGTATTTTGATATTTTCATACACACATTTAGCATAATTTGGTCAACTTCATTCCCCAGCTCCTCCCCTTTCCTTCTTCATTTTCCTCCCTCTTGATCGCCTATTCTATTCTACCAATCTCCCTTCTCTTTTCATGAGATTCCATCTTTTTATTCTTTTTTTTCTTTATCTTCTACATATAAGAGAAAACATTCAACACTTGAGTTTGGCTTGAGTTTAGCTTATTTCACTTAGCATGATATTCCATCCATTTCCCACCACATAACATAATCTCATTCTTCTTTATGGCTGAGTAGAGCTCCATTATGTATCATTGCCACATTTTCTTTATCCATTCATCCATCAAAATGGAGAAAACTATGCTATTTGCATTTATGAATATGTCAAAATGAGTCCCACTATTGTGTATAGCTATAATGCACTAAAAATAAAAAGAATGTGGGGCTTCAGCACAGCAGGCCCAGCCTACAGAACCATCCCCCAATCCCAGACATACCACTACCTATCATTCTGACTATTTCATATTGCATGGCCTCAAACATTCCTTGGATGTTAACTCAATATATAAGAGTACAATTATCTGTGAAGTTTATAACTATTCTATTAGTCAGAAATACTTGTTTGGGAGATTTCAGAGTCAGGATGGCAAATAAAACTACTACAGATCCTCTTTCCCTGAAGATATAATAATATATACAAAATTCTTTAACAATCAGAAAGGTATACCCCAGAGGCAACTAAATATAAAGGAGGCACAGGTCAATACTTCAATCCCTAAAAGGAGGAAAACCAAACGTCCTGGAGCAGAGAGAAAAAAGCATTGTAGCTTTTAGGGATGTCAAACTATCGTCCCTCTTCCCAAGCCAAGTTGTGAGTCAGTAAAATTCTGAAACCGTCAATCATTACCCAAAACTGTAGAGAAGCAAATGAAGTGGTTACCTTCCTTTTTTTGCTTGGAGAGAAAGCATCAAAAAACACAGATGTGGAAAAGTGAAACAGGAAGAGAAACACAGATAAAACTGTCTGGAACAAAAGCAGAGGCCTCTGGGGAACATGTTGAGCTCTAGGATTTGCCCCAAATCCAAGGGTAGTTAGAATGAACCTTGGGAAAGGTCATTAAGAAAATCTAGGGTCAAAAGTCAAATCCATGTGTTATAAAAATATTGTAGGAAGTAATGTGTTAGCATTGCTGATTGCATCTCTTTCCAGCTCCATGCTCAGTGATGTTGCCTTGATAGCTTGGCAGTGGGAAAGCGTTTATACTTTAGAAAACTGGCAAATTCTACAAATAAGGGCTTTCTCTAGCGGTAGGTTGCAAGGTGGGAGAGCCAGTTTCCCAGGACAGCACTAACTGTGCAGTACTTTAACTGAGCTTCCTTCCTCGAATTGTTAGATATTGTTCCAAGGAGCATCTCATCCACAGAAAAAAACACCCACTAGAAGCTGGAAAACACAGAAACAAATTCTTCTCTAGAGCCTCCAGAAGGATTGCAACCCTGTCAGCACATTGATTTTAGTCCATTGACACTGATTATGGACTTCTGCTAAGTTCCAGAACAGTAATGGAATAAATTTGTGTTGTTTCAAGTCAGTCAATGTATAGTGATTTGTTACAGCAGCAGTTAGAAATTGATAACAGCAAGCTGCCCACATTTAATAGCTACCCAGGATCTCACAGCTTACTGATCCCTTTTTGAGAATGCTAGTTTTTCTGAATTGAAGATTTTAACCAATTTTCTTCCTTAAAATTCTTATTTTGTAGTATATCATTCTGCAACCCACCACTCTCATTTTGCAACAATATGGGGAATAGAAAATAGGTAAACAAACAGTACTAATGAAGTCATTTTTTATTCTTTAGTCCCCATATGTAAAGCTAACAGTAGGGCCCAAGGCTCCATCAGCAGATGTTCTAGGGCAGGAACTATACTCAGATAAGGTTTGGAAACATTAAAGATGGTCCATCTTATACAGATTCACTGTGTCCACTAACATAGTAAAGGCTCTGCTAGAAAATGGGAGAGAAATTTTTTTCCAGCTATTTTTCTCTTCCCACAGAGGCTTAACATCCAGAATACAGAACTCAAAAAGTTCATCACCAAAACACAAATAGCCCACAAATAACAAATGGGTAAATGAACTAAACACACACTTCCCAAAATGGCCAATGAATATATGAAAAATGTTCAACATCTTTAGCAATCAGGGAAATGCAAATTAAAACTACAGAAAGATTTCATCTCCAGTTGGAATGGTAATCAAAAACAATACAAGTAATAGTAAATGCTAGTAAGGATGTGGGGGAAAGAAACATTTATATGCCATTGGTGGGATTGTAAATTAGTACAACTACTAGAGAGATCAGTATAGAAATTCCTCAAAAGAATAGGAATGAAATCTCCATTGGACCCAGTTATACCACTCCTAAGTATTTATATGAAAGATTTAATGTCAATATACTGTAACAATACATGTAAAGCCATGTTTATAGAAGGACAATTCACAATAGCCAAATTATGGAACCAACCTAGGTGTCTGTCAACAGATGAATAAGTAAAGAAAATGTGGTATATATACATAATTGGGTTTTACTCAGCCATGAAGAACAATGTTGGAAAATGGATGGAACTTGAGATTATTACAGTAAGCCAAAATAAACCAGATACAGTAAGGCAAAGGGTGCAGTTTTCTCTCATATGTGGAAGCTAGAGAAAAAAAGAAGAGAAAAACAGAGCAGGGAATGATCTCATGCAAATACAAGAGATACCAGTAGAACAGTGTGCCTGGGGCCAGCCCCAGCAACTTAGTGTCCCTGAAGAATGAGTGGAGTCAGAGTGGAAGAACGTCTTGAACCTCCAAGGAAGTTGCAAGCAGACACAGCACCCTGTTTGAGCAAAATGCCATCTGTTCCTTATTGTTGCACTCTTATACAGGTGCATAAACAATGCTTTCATTAACTGCCTCAATCAAATTGACCACCTGTAACCATTTAAACTGCTTCAGAGCATCAGAAAAAAATTATCCACTTTTTCATTAGTTAGTGGTCAAATCTTCATGAACTATTTCATGTATTGTACAAAAGGCTTTATTTTCCAAAAGAATAATGTTGTTCTTTATACCTGTTTTGATAAAAATCAGATCAGACACTTTCCTAAGACTCTGACTCCCTATTTTCCTTCAGATATTTCTTATTTAGCTATGTTATAGGCCCTTATACCCTAATTAACTACTAATCCCAAAACTACCCTGTTACTGTAACCTTACTAGACATTCTGTAGCTATCCTAAATCCTATCATTGTTAATCTTAAGATATTTGTGCATCCTAACCTATGGGCTAAGAAGTTAAAATTTAACTTCTGCAAAGACAGGAAAGGCAATTTTTACATATACTGTTTCTTTTGTTTTTTAGTTCTAATTATTTTGCTTTCTATTTCCAATTTTATTTTGAAGTCAGTATAGCTTCATTTTTCATGACTTCTGTATGTGTTATACAAGTATC
>PVKS010008525.1:0-67917 GCA_004027875.1 Aplodontia rufa | reverse complement strand
TCGCTGCGCTGAATTATTCCTTTCAGTTACAGTGCTTGCCTAGCATGCCCAAGTACACGGGTTCAAACCCCAGCACCACGTACACAACAAAGTGTCTGAGCAATGAAAGACACAAGAAAAACTCAATAAAATTGATTCTGTCTTTCTCTCTCTTCCTCACTATCCTTCTATCTTCAAAAAACAAGTGAAGTCCAAGTGCACATCTTTATTACATTCCCAATCCAGAGAAAGAGAGGAAAAGAAAAGCTAAGAAGTTTTTGTATTACTTTGCATAATCCTGTTAATAAGGGAAATTGGACAATAGGTTTGAGTCCTCAATTTAAATTAATGGGATAATAAAATAATAATATTTGTAAAATCCCCAAACTCAATATCTTTCCAGTTTCTATATAGCATGATATATGACTAAGTTATGCTATGTAAGTGAATGTATTTCCATCCCTATTGTCATACCTACAAAAATCTCTATATCATAAATACAGAAAGGGAATTTAACATATTTTTTTATTTATTTTTGGGTGTTAGTATATTGGAGCCATGACCTTGATCTGTTTTCTTTCAGCTTAACTCACATAAGACACAATGTCTCAGTAATTTTGAAAATAATATTCTAATGCCTTCAGTAAAGTTCCATGAAGTAAAAACGACAGAACATGATCCAGGAAGCAAAATCTAACAACATACTCATATAGTAGTAAATAATAATTTCTTATATTGCTGTTTGATCTTCATCATGAGTGTGCCCTGATTGTAAGACCAAGAATGCTAGGCTTGCTGAGAGCTTTTTCTTCTGGATACAAACTATACAAACTTCTGGTGTTACCGTCTTGCTTGCTGATGGAGAAACAGGATTCAATTACACAATAAATTGGAGGAAGTTCCTGCAAGCTACTCCTTTGAGATTATCATGCTGAACCCTTAGGGACTACTTTACAAAGTGATACTTTGTGCAGCGTAAATAAAACTGAAATCTTTAGTTTTTACGCCATCCAGTAACATCACATCTCTGTGTAGTTGTGTAGCATCAGTCAGCTCCTGATTGACGCCTTCACTGCCGGGTGAGATTACGCTGTGTCTAATTGCACTTCAGATCAGCAGAGGAACCTGCGTATCATCCACACTTTCCAGTTAGGTAAAGTTTACTGCAATGGCTCTAGAGAGTCCAAGGGGAGAGCTAAAGGCTAGAGAAGGAGCTGGAATGTCTGAGAAAGAATGGAGGGTTTATTGTTTAAATTAAATGATCCTAGAACCTCAAAAACAAAACAAAAAAGCAACAAGCACAAATACAGTGGTCTTAGAACCCTGGTTTACTGTAAAATTCTTTTCATTCTTTCTAATAATTGAGATGTATTTGTATTAATTTGTATATTATTACTGTGCTGATGCTGTGGTTAAAGATGGAATTCATGGTATCGTGGTTCTTATTTGTTTTCATTTGATCGGTTTTCAATATATGTGAAAATAAGTCACATAGAGATTATTTCACTCAGATGTGTGTTCTATCACCATATATTTTCAGAATCATTCTCCCCAAATTAGTATAACTACTGTTTCAGGGAAGGACCTACCTCAAAACTGAGACAGCTGCAGACCTCCTCCACTCCAGTTATATTTGAGATCCCAGAGAAGTTTCCAGAGTCCCACCCAGGTCCACCTCTTGCCTTTTGACTGACAGCAGGATGATATCAGACTTTCAAGTTTCTACTGTTTAAGACAATTCTAGTTCTCTTTGGCCCACGCTGACTGATTCTAACTGCAACTTGGTTTGTACAGATTCTATGGTTAGGGGGACTATCCTTATCTACTCGAGCTCTGCGATCTGATCTGTTTAAGGCCCATAAATGTCCTTCCCTCTCTTTCTTCAAGATAAGTTGTGTTCTTCTTACTGGCACATTGGACCTGCATTTCTCCTGCAGATAGTAGGTAGTTTGCTGAGGAACACAGCTGTATATACACAGCATATATATACACATATATGCTGTAGACTTAAGTCACCTACAGCTAAATGTAAATTGCTTTTAGAAAAGAAAACCTATGGGGCTTAGCAAAATGGGCCCAGGTCATAGAATTATCCCCTTAAGCTTATGTTCCCACCTCTGTTCCCTATCACCCACCATGGTTCCAGTGTTTGTCTTCTTTCAAACTCAGGTTGAAAATTTAGTTGTCATTGTAACAGTGTAGGGAGTGGGGATTTTAGGAGGTGACTAGGCTATGCAGGTCCTGACCCTGTGAATGGAATAATAGCTGTCACCATGGCAGTGGGGTCCTTGAACAAGGAGGCATGTGGGAAATTGACCCTTTCTTTGCTTGCTCTCATTCGCCATAGCAAGAGGCAACGGGAAGACCATCAGGTGCTGATCCTCAATCTTGGACCCCCACAACTATAAGACAATGAATTTTTGCTCTTTATAAATTATCCTGTCTGTGGTATTTTGTTATGGTAACCTAAAACAGACTAAAACAATACCTCTTCACTCTTCAGCTTCTTTTTACTTAGTTCAGAGCACTTCTCTGAAATCATATTACATATCTAATTATTCAATTTATCAACCGAGTCCTCTATTAGAATATAAATTCCATACAGACCCCAACTTTGTTTCTTTTATTTGTTCCTGTATTTCCACCATTCAAAAGGTGTTTGTTAAACAATAGGAATTGGGTCAATATTTGCAGAATGAAAGAATAAATGGAATTTTGTTTCTCTTCATACCTCTCTCTAATTATTCCATTTACAACATTCAGATTAGCTCTTCAGTGTGTTTCCTGCCACGAGTTCCTCTTTTGAATATGTGGTGGTGGTGGCTTAGCTCCCCTCCCCATTTTTTTTTTTTTAAGATAGAGGGAAAATGAGAGAGAAAGAGAGAATCCATTTTATTTAGTTTTTCATGTGGCTTTCGTTGCTCGGACACGCTGTTGTGTACGTGGTGCTGGGGTTCAAACATTTCTTATCGCCCATGCCAAGCAAGCACTGTAACCACTGAGCCACGGCTCCAGCCCCTCTTCTCTTTCTTTTTAAATGACATTATACCTCTCCTTACCGATTTAAATTTGAATATCAATGCAGTTAAATATATTTGCCTTTTTATTTGTATTTTTATGGGATAAATCTTCATGGTGAAATTGATGAATCAGTGTGAAATGCTAACTCTGATAACTATTGAGAGATTACTTTTAAAATTATAGCAATTCATAGTTATAAAAGCAATTCGTTACATTATAATTTAACTAGATTCTAGGACATTGTTCTTGAATTTGCTTAACTGATATTTGCAAATGGCATGGAAATGAAATTCTAGTTTCAATTATTTGTCTAGTGGGAGAAGAACATCCTTTCATGTGACCCCTCAATAACTGGCAATATAACCTGTCCCACCCGAGGTTAGACTGTGACCTTGGCCCAGTCATCACTTAGATTCTGCTTAAATCATGTAAGCCTTACCAATAAACCGGAGAGCTCAAAGCTGTCTCTGAAGTGGCAAAATAAATGTACAGTAAAATAACGGAGCAGAAAACTGCATTAAGAAAAAAATAGAATTTTCTTCCATAAAATCCGAAAGTAAACAGGTACATATACATGAATTTAATCATAATGCATTCTGCGTTAAAAAAATAGTTTATGCCTGCATTCTCTCACTTGGACTAGTTAGAAATCAGTACTGACTTCCCAGCCAGAGTTTCACTTCCAAGTAACAAAAACCAAACCCTTGGGGAACAGCACTAAGTCCCAAAGTGACTTCAGTAGCTCATGTTTATTCAGCGTACTGTATGTAACTAATGGGTCATTTCCTGGGTGTTGGGGAAGCTTGCAAAAACCGGCTTGGCATTCCCTTTTCTGGCTTAGCAGTCTATACACTTTTTGAAATGCTTCAGGAGGATGAAAATTCTTACCTCCCTCCCTTTCTGCAGGCAAAATAACCTGCACTTTAATAAGGTTCTTGATTTCATCTTACTTCCTAAATTGAGAGTATGCTTTGTATGACACAAATTCACTATTTAAGGTTTCTCTAATAATAACCTTATCCACAAAAGGTTTAGCTGTTAAAAATTAGGATTTCTATTTTTTTTATTTTCATTTTTTAATTCTTAAAATTTAAATTTATTTTAGCTGGCAGTTAAAAATATAAACATTGTGTATATTAGTGAGGGATTTGCAACGTTTCATTACATATATACACTGTGCATTGGTTGAATCAAGTTAAATAAATCTATCTCCTCATTTTTCATTTCTTCTGAGTGAAAACTGGTAAAATTTTTTCATCTAGGTTTTTGAAATTTTGAGAATATTATTGTCATAATGTTTGCCACGTGTTTCATGTTTTGAATAATTTGTGAAATTGAGATAAATGTCAATTTCTGTCTTGTTTGTTTGGGGAATTGATAATTTCCACATTTACTGCTGTTCTCTCATTAATAATTTTCTTCAAATGTTTTCTAGGGTGTGAAATACCACATGAATGTATTCTAGGTCTGTCAGTTATGTAGGTGCTATTCCTGGGTAAATTACTGAATCTCTGTGCTTTGTGCATGTATAATGTACACAATCATGTACTATGTGATTCATTTGTGCCCAGTGGCTTTCAAATAGCAAAATCTCTCTGTAATCTGTCTCCTTCAGTTTTCATTCTCTGATCTTAGTTAGTTCATCACTGTAGGGATTCTGAAGTACTGGTTTCCCAATGTTTAAATTCTGTTACATTATTCAGTTATTTTATTTCTTTTCTATGATTTTCTGTTTTAGTGGTTTTAGAAAACGTTTTATGACTGTGTAGCTTACTACTTCACACGATACTAATCAGTGACTTAACCTGCTAAGAAACTACTCCATCGGAGAATTGTTGCCAAGTCATAGTCATGCATGAAAGATCAGGAAGCTGAGAATCTTGAATCAGATTCTATAAATAATTCATTGAAGTGCATTTATACAAAACACTTCATATGTGTTTCAGTCCTCGTCATTTTAGAATGATTCTGTTGATAGGATTATGGAAAGCAGTTACATTTACTTTCCGTATCTTCAGTTCTGTATGAAACCTTTCACATTGTATTATTTCCAAGTCCTTTTGTGTCAAATTGAGGTACTTGTTTTTTAGGGCCTCCAACATCTGATCATCACCTCTAGTCATTTAATTCTCCCTCCCCTACACCCAAGAAAGCTTAAGAATGCACCTCTTCTCTGATGCTCATAGTGTTTCTCCTAAAATACAAATCACAGCACAGAACGCTCAAGTTTGCCATGTCTTCAGGCTAACTCTAGCGGGAAGGTGCTGAACTTCTCTGTCAGTTATAGACCGTCTAAAGCTGTACTAACATTCCTTTCTCCTTTCACTCACTTCCTTTTAGAGTTGGAACTACCTCGCTTGCTGTGGTATCCTATTGCTTCAGATTCCAAATTAGGGGAAGAGGGAAATAAAAGAGCAGCCAGGTCTTAGAGACCATTCCTTGAAATCTGGAAGAACAAAAACAATCCATACCTATGGATTACTTAATTATTTATGCTGCTGCTTAATTGTTTGACTCTACATATTGAAACCATGTTCACAAAACATTTGAGGAAAGTATTACAAAAAATACATTATATGTTGCAATTAAGTTTAGATAGACCCAGGAGCAGGAATAACAACGTGGCCATTAATGGAATTCGGATTATGCAGAAACTAAACATAAGCAATATAAAAACCATTTTTAGTTAATTGCGCCTGGTAATAATAATAAATATTTTGAAAGCAAAAAAAAAAAAAAAGTGAATTGCTCAATGTCATGTGCTCTTATTTTATTGCAAAATAAAAATGAACAGTTCCCTGAATGAAACACTTTAAAATGCTTGAGAGAAATTGAGCAAACTCATCCCCAACAGACATTTATTAAATCTATAATTATGCAAAATCATCTCTAATTATGGTACAGTGTTGGATTTTCTTTATATCCTATGTGTTTATGAAATAATATAAATATTATGAAATAATATAGACAGATAAATGTTGTGAAGTACATTAAGAAAGAAATAATACTAAACCAATAATTAAATAGGAGGTAACATTTTAGTGTATATTATTTTCAATAGATCTGCTTGGTGTAAGACACAGTACATGATGGTATAGAAAACATCAAGGTAAAATCAACTGATTTTCTAATTTTTAATTTTTATTTTTTTAAAAGAGAGAGAGAGAATTTTTATTTAGTTTTTCATGTGGCTTTCGTTTCTCTGAGACTTGGTTGTGTTCAGTGTTCATGGTGCTGGGGTTTGAACTTGCGTCCTTGCACTTGCCAGGCAAGCATTGTAAACGCAAAGCCACCACTCCACCCCGATTTTTTTTTTAAGATAGAAAATGATTATTCTTTTAAAGGAATCTTGGTTCACTCTTTCTTTTTGCTTTAAAATTGTGTTTATTTTTTCTTTGACTTTGTCATTGGGTAGTTACTCTATTAAAGCTCATGGGTGCTATGGACCTCTATTTCTGCTTTCTCAGTTGTATGCATTTGGTATTTTGTGGCAGAGTTGCAGTGTCTGTCAACAAGTAGTGTTGCTTTGCACAAATTCAAGATCTACTCAGTTTCTGACCTGTTGGAGATGGGATGATGAATTCAGGCTCCTGTCACTGAAACTGCTTCTTTGTTATTGGAATTCATTGCTTAACTACAGAGTGTCTAATCAGTAATGCTTGCATGAATGTTACCTTAATTGTGATGTGGCCTTTAATTCTGTGGTCAATTTTTGTCTACTTGGGAGTATTTTTCTGCATACATTTCAACTCTTCTTGAATAACTATTAAATTGTGGGTATCAATGCCTGGACAGTGCAGGAGCAGCAGATGGAGCAGTGTCAGAATCTGAATGGATTTGAATCCTGGCACCAACTTAAAATGTGCATGTCTCTGCATTCTTTATATTTCCTCTCAATGTTTAGCCATAAAATGAATCAAATGATAGTATATATGATAGAAGTCCACGTGGATGAAATACACAGCCACTTGCAAGGCACTTGGATCATCTAGACACGCATGAAGCGATCAGTGCTTGGAAGCTATTGCCATCATGCCCACTCTCCTTCCCCTGCATCCACTCTGCCCTGCTTATTGCTTATGGTCTTCCAGCATTCATCCCTCTATGCGTTTCTTCTCCTTCTGTCCTCTTTTTATGACGCTGCCCTCTCTCGGAGATTCACTTTTCAACTCTGCCATATTCCCGTTCCTTGCTCCTCCACTGTTTTTCAGAGTTGGGCTTAAGATATCCATACTGTTTCCTTACAGCTGTATTCTTGCTCTGCTGGTTCATCCTTTATTTCAGTTACTCTTATTGAATCATGTTAATTTTAATTTCTTCTACAGAATGATTAATTTGTGGAGAATTGTTTTTCGTTCCTCATGTTATGTGCCAAAAATGGGGATGATGTTATTTTTATTGTATCCTTCTGTCCCCTCCCTCCCTGCCTTTCTTCCTCTCTCCGTCCTCCATTTATTCTCCTCTGATGTTTGTGGACATCTTTTCAGTTGCCCATGTTTTTGCTGATATTTCTTCTTGCTTTTTGGTTGTTTTAACTCAGTTATGGTTATGCGTGATTTTTTTTCCTAGAATATCAGTTTGCACCATTCTAAGATGGATCAATTTTTTTCAACTTCCTTACCTTGCTAGATTTGACCTGCTGATAGCTCAGATTTGCACTAGAGGACTGGGCAGATTGCATAAGTCAGTTTCCTAAGACTGAGCATTCCAGGAGGAATTAGAGGGGATAACAGAGTAAGTACCAGGAGGAGGCTGGGCTGAAGCTTGTTGACAAAACTGACCACCACAATGTTTGTGTAATTTGATTAACTACCTTCTAATAGGATTCAGAGGGGAATAGCACTTGTGAGTGTAGGATACTTACAACATATTGCCCTGTTTTAGTAGGTTGAATCTTGAGGCATTCTCCCCTCCTCTGCTTGGTGCTGATATTTAGAAAGAGATACAGATTGATAGGTACAGGCACATGACATATTTTTGCTGATTTGTTTATGAAATAAAGAAATGTGATGTATCTTTAATCAACCATGATTAAAAGGAAAACAATCAAGTCTTTTCAAACTACCATATACCAGTTATTGACACACAGAATTAAGTCCTCCAGAAAACACATGAGCATGGACAAGTTCTTTAACTGTGATTTCATTTATTGAAACGATGCAGAATCCCCTGCTTGAGCTAATGACCTTAAAATACCAGAACTCTAAAAACAGATTTTCTGAACAACTTATCATATAAACTAATATATCATTCAGCTAGAATATTTGTTACTGAGTGTAAGAACCTGAATAGCTTAGATTCTGCATCTGAAAATAATGAATAAACATCTGAGCTCCTCATAACACATTATTTTACTGATAATGTTGCATATTTTTCATTAAAGCTGACTTATTTTAATTTATATAGGTAGAAATATGGGTGAGTTTGTACAGCTGAGAAGAATCAGATGGTATGCAGCTCACATTTCTGATAGTTACAAGTTTTAGGGAATGACTAGTCCAGATTTTCTCTACTCAAGGAATACGAGTCCCTTGTGTACATGAAAATTTCCAATAATTTCCATTTTTGCTCTAAAATATGTGCATTCTCAAGTTAAAGTCAAAGCTATAATTAGTTAAGCAAAAGATTAATGAGATTTTTAAAAAAAGATTACTTGCAATACAAACTGTCTCCAGTATAATTATAGCTTAATGTTTTGGTCACTAGTGAATTTTAAAACAATTTTGTAACAACTCGTAACACTTAATCATTTTAGCTACAGCTGAGCTATAGAAGCAAATTTCCAGCTTCAAAATGATAGAAATGTCTATGAGAAGAAAGCATATTGATTCATCTGTGAAAATCCTCATTATTTTAAATCACTGCTGTATAACATTTGAAAGTGTAGCCATGACTTCAATCTGATACAAACGTTGTTGATTGGATAGATGCAAAGTAATCAAAGTTAAGTAGGGTGGCAGGTAATTCTTTCTATTCAGTGTGCTTTCCAGAGCGTATTGTACAAGGTCCCATATTTCCAGTATGGCTTACGTAATGCCCACAGCATAAAAATGATTTTATGTGGGGACAGTCACTTTTGCATTCAGGCTTGATTTACTGTTTGAGCCAGAACAACTTCTCTTAGGATGTCTGGAACAGCAGGTTGTCCACTAATGTGCATAGCAATGAGTTCTATTTTTGAAAAGACTGTTTCTCAGCAAGTGATATGTTTCTCTAAAGATTCACAACTGGAAGCATTGTCCTGCGGAAAAATCCTTCATATGTTGCTTCTGTATTAACTCACAAGCAGCTACACTGAGATGCTAAAATGATTGGATTTTGTTTCAAAATTTTTGTCTCTACATTGCAAAGCTCCTCTGAAGAATCTAGACAAATTATAGCAACAAAATGAATCTTTGGTGTGTGTTCTACTGTTAGGAATTGCTTAAATATTTACAAATCCAATTAAAAGGATTGGGACTCCCCACGTGCACTGTATAATACAGTGGTATATTTTTAGTGTGATAGGAGTCGAAACTACCTTTTCGAGATTGTAGTGAGAATTTTTCTTTTGGGGAATATTTTCCATTCTTGTTTCTATGCCTAAATTCTGTTTTCTCTCTGCTTGATAATTCTGTTTGCCAAAATGATAATGGAAGAAACAGTCTTTATGCAGCAAATTCACACGTTCACTTGCACACATACACACACAAGAACTCAAATGAAGACATGAATTAACCCTACTCTGCCACTTGTGATGTTTAATGGCTGTGCATTAAAAACATGATTTTATTTTATTTTTTTCTTCCACATTCAATTCATTTCCTCATTCCTTTTATCACTATATTCACCCACTTTAGTAGGATTAATATAAATAGCAGGGAATACACATATGTACTGGTGAATTTTGTAGGGCTCACATCAGTATGTGGTACTTTTCTTCTGGATTGTTTTCTGTTTCTTAGATTTTGTAAGGCTGTATTATATTCTAAAGGTCTGTGCATTTTGTGACATGTCAGGGATGATACTTTACACACTTAACCATTCATGGCATGGACACCAAACACTTAAAACTGATGGTGAAGTAAAATCTAAGTGAAGCCATCTGCCTGGAGGTTATTTGCAGAGTACCAGGGCTCTCAAAAGTGATAAATGCATTCATGTTGCATTACAGGAATTTAGTTTTGTATGCATTAGCTATCTGTTTTCAGTGTTTATCTTTTCTCTCCTATGGCATCTGTTGATAAATAGAATACCGGATCCTTTATTATTTGAATTTCTGCATCTCTTTAGAAAATCTATTACGAGTTTGTAAGCATAGGACATTCACTTTATTTCAAAAAGCTTGCAATTCTCTCTAAACATCAGTGACAGGTTGATTCAGCCTCTCTGTGTGTAGAATCCTTTGTGTTCCAGAAGGACTGCTTCTGACAGCTCGCCATTCAGTAGGACACTGGCCACTGCTGAAGGCATTCCTTTTATTCAATAGTAAGGAATTTGAGTGGAAGTAAAAGTTCTCTCTAGTCTTCATTTTCAAAACTTAAAAAAAAAAAACAGTGGTTCTATAATGACTGTTAAATTCAATAATGTTTTCTCAACCTATGTTGATATGATATTGTGCACTTTTGCCTTGAAAATATTTATATAGAGGGATGTATTCAATGCTTTTCTAATGTTGAATCAACTTGCATTTGTGGGAGCTAACATACTCCCACATTTTTCAGAATGTTTTACTGCTGGTCAAGTTCCATAATTTTTAAACTAATATTTTGAATAAACATAAATAGATTAGATTTGCTAATCTTGTGAAATCCCTTATCAACTTTGGGTATTAAGGAGTGATGAAAAAGACAAAGTATTGAGCACTAAAATGGAGCAAATTATATCACACACAGGTATGATTATTTCAAAATGAAAATGTACATCAATATTATAATATTATGTACAAATATAATAAACTATTTTCTCTAAGTTGGGTATTATATTTATGGAATTTTCATAAAGTGAATTGGAGATCTCCTACACACTCCCCCCTCCTCTATATACTGTTTTTCTATATCCATCTATCTGTCTGTCTGTCTATCTTACATCTATCTTTCTTCCTATACTCTGCCCTAGATTACCTTGTATATCATTGGGATGATATTATGTTTCAATATTTAATTAATTATAGTGATAAAATTATCTTATTTAAAGTTTCCATGGTAAAGAGGTCAAAGATAATGTTAAGTATTCTCATTTACATCCAAGTGTCTTAAATTCCCTTACACATGTACATTATTTCCTTGATGTATTTCTTTCTGTGCAATTTATTCACATCTACCTTCCATTTGATTATAATTCTATTTTTTTAATCTGTTACCAATTCCTTCTATGTATTTTTATTTCAAACTTTCTAGTATCTTAATTCATTAATTCATAGATTTTTTTCTCCTAATATTATTGTTTTATTTTCATATTTTATATGCCCATGGCATTTTTTGAAATATATTATAAAAAGTAAACTTTATATTCTGCTTTTTGTAAATTAAAATATGTATGTATATATATATATGCGTGTGTGTGTGTATATATATATATATATATATATATATATATATATGCATATTTTGCAATTCAACCTCTGAAGTCTCCTGCTCCTGCTGGTTTGCCCATGCATGTACTCTCAGAGTCATAGTGATGGGATTTCTCCTATGTCACCTTTCCTACTTACACCTATTTGGGTCTCATCAAACACCTAGAGTGATTGGTTGGTGAATATGATTTAGAATTGCTATAAGTAATAACAGTCTGTCTGATTCATAAATCTCATGTTTTCTTTTAAGTTAAGCATAAATGCAACTTGGTATTTTTATTGTGAACTATTACTTTTTGTGAATATTCTGTATATACAATTCTTTGAAACTTGAATAAAGGTGAAATTTCACATAAAGTCTGTTTTTCTTTCTGTAGGCACTTAAGGGAATTGCTTTAGTGGTGTAATTTTAACACAAACTATTAAACAAAATAAAAAGTTTTGTGATTTTAACATCAATAAAAAAACATGATAGGACAAATGCAATGTCTAATGATGATCTATTGATCTAATGATGTAGGCTATTATATATTCTTTTATACTGAAATTTTATTTATGAGAACTTCTTGGAAATGTGTACCAAATGTCCAAGTTGTCATCATATCATAAGAAGTAAGATCAACAACATTATTCATTGTGAGCTATGATTGGAAAATAATCTTCAAGCTATTTATGGTAAGAGAAATAAAAGTTGTGTGACTCTACTTTAAATGGGAAGTAGGTGGTATGAATATAAAAAAAATTAGCTATGATATCCATCAAATTAGCAGAGATGGTAATGAGAACTAACACTGTTCAGAAAAAACTGCTTGCTACTGAACATGGCTTTAAGGAAAATTCTGTCTCTCAGAAAGAATAAGATAGTAAAGTACTTATGTTCTTATAAAAGAATATAATATTATTCAAAGGCAAAAGAGAATAATTTAAATATAACTTTTCAGTCTCAGGCTATGAATATAAATGGAGCAAAAATTCAACTTTAAAAAACACAGATTATCAAAACATATATAATACTGAAAATAAGTCAGAAAGGGGGAAAGAAAACAACCAGATAAGAAAACTGTAAAACAAACATTACAGCAGGTATGTAGCCAACACATTTGAAATTGCATTAAATATAAAGGCTCTGAATTCAAATTAAAGTTAGACATTATTAACCACAATAAACAATGCAAAACTGTGTTGCTTAAAAATACAAAAACTATCTTTAATTGCAAAAAAAATTGGACTTGGGTGTCCTGCCTCCAGGTACCCCTCTGTCTTGCAGAGTCTCTGCTCTTCTTCCTAAATAAATCCTACTACTTTTACTACTCCTTCAAAAAAAAAAAATTGGACTTCCAGTGAATTTAGAAAGACTTTATATAGAAAATGTCAACAAAAGAGCAACAGGCACCAAATAAAGAGGAATACTGTGTCCTTTGATATCAAAGGAAAATATCAACATCATGAAGCCCTCAGATTTAATTATTTATCAATAAATTTAATTCTAATTTATATTAAGTGCAAATTTCATGTGGAAATGATTTCAATATGTGAACAAACACAAATAAAAGTTCAAAGTATTCTTGCTAAAACTTATGAAGTATTAGAGATTTTCTTTTTTTATTTATTTTTTTATCTTTTTATTTTTAAGAAAGAGGGACAGTGAAAGAGAGAGAAAGACAGAATCAGTTTTATTTAGGTTTTTATGTGGCCTTCCTTGCTCCTAGACTTCGCTGTATACACGGTTGTGGGGTTTGAACCTGCATACTTGTGCATGCCAGGCAAACGCTGTAACCGCTGAGCCACCTCTCCAGACCTGAGATTTTATCTTCTTTACAAAGCAACAAGTTAGCCTAACATAGCTTCCAGATGCTGGCAGAAAATACAAGGATCCTGGTTCAGAAATAAAGGATGCTGTTATATTTATGCTGGAAAGTTGATGTCTTTCTGGCAAAGAGGGCCAGAAGACAAATGCATAAACTATTGGTTAATTACAGAAGAGGAAGGGTGACTTAAGGGAACAGGATGATTTTATAATGGACATTACACTTGTCCCACCTTTATTCTGGAGGGAGAAGTTATCTTAGTTTAATGGAGATGTAATCAAGCCTATCCTTCTTTCGTAGAGAGGACCATATCTCCATTTTTTAGGTCTATTGTATAGAAGTACCCTTAAAAAGATAATCCATAACATAAAGGATGTTATTTACTCATATTTTAAAAGTTTTTTTTAGTTGAATATTGGCTTATAATTGAGGGGGAATCATTATCAAACAATCAAGAACAAATGTATATTTGCATAGTTAGCCAAGGCTGATGCCATGTCATGGTTTCCCCCTTGGGTTCCCCGTGGTTCTATGTTTCCCCCAAAAGAACTCCTGTGTTAAATGGACTTCTCGTGGATGTTGGAGATTTCCCTCTGAGTTGACTCCCTTCCCCCTCCTACATCTCCAGGTGTCATAGGCAAGGTTCCCCCTGTTTGTGTAAAAATTCATACATGTTGAGGTTAGTATTAGCTTAGCCATCTGACATACTCTTTCTGGTTGTATAAAAGTTTTTTTAAAGTAATTTCAGTCTTATAGAAAGTTATAGGAGTGGTAAAAGTAAGCTCCTAACATTTTTACACTTTCACCCAGACTTACCTGTCGTTGACTTCAGTCGCTTATCTTTGCTTGCTTTCTATCTCTTCTAGCCCTTTGGTGATAACGTGAAGACAATATGTAACATTCTCTTAATATTTCAGTTATTTTTTTAATATATTATTTTTTAAAGAGAGAGGGACAGTGAGAGAGACAGAGAAAGAGAGAAACAACTTTATTGAGTTTTTCACATGGCCTTCGTTGCTCCAACACTCAGTTGTGTACGTTGTGCTGGGGTTTGAACCCGGGTCCTCGTGCTTGCCAGGCAAGCGCCGAAACCACTGAACCACTGCTCCAGACCCTATTTCAGTTATTTTTAAATAGCTTTGTATAGCCAGAAAAATCAATGAGTGAAATATTTATACAAAACAACATTTTAATTGAGAAACTATTTAATTTCGCCAGTTGTTACAACAAATTTGTTCATGGACTCAGGGCCTAACTCAGCATCACAGAAGACATTTAGCTGTCCTGTTCTTGTAATCTACTTAAAAACATATCCTTATTATACCATATTTCACAAAAACGACATCCATCTTTAGCATTCTGGTCCTTACCACCACCACCATTTCCCTAAAATTTCTGAATTTAAATAGTTGATTTTCTGATACGCAGATATAATTAATGTATCCAAAATATTTGTGTTATTTTTAATAGCAAATGTGTTGAATTTATTATGCAATATAGATATTTTAAATGATGAAAAGAAGGTATTTACTATACTCCAGATCCATACAAACACAAATGATTTTATTTCAGATTTCTGCTAAAGGATACACAAATGTATTAACACCATATGATACATTTTCACCTGGATGACTTTTACCTTGAAGTTTCACAGGGCTCCATGTGTACTAGACACTAAATTACAGATTTAATATAAATATGAGTTAGATAGTGGTGCTGAGATAGCCTATGAAATAGACCACTCCTGAAGTATGGAATACTTCCTTCCACTTCACAACGTCAAGCTTTAAATACCCATCACACTGTTATGGAGAGGAAAAGGAAGTAAATAATTTGTAATATTTATAAATTAACAGTATAAAATTCCCTTCGCATGTTGGTAAGAACAAATGCTGTACAATTCCCAGAGAGATATTTAAAAAGCGCTTTTTTGAAGCTTTTCCACATCAGGAAAAATATAAACACAAGTGTAAATCTAGTAGAACTCTCTTTTTCTTTTTAGCATAGCAGTATGGTAATTGAAGAAATGGAAGCAAATCCGATTTTTTAGTGCTGCTTTGGGAAAATGAAGTGTCATCAAGAAATTTTAAAACCCCACTGGGAATAGCATTATTCTTCCCTAAAGACATTATGCAGACAAAAAGAAATGATATTCTGGTGTCTTCTCAGCATGAACAGGGCAAAGTGAGACAAGCCACATGTCAGTTTCCCATGTCATAGAGATGGCTGCAGTCCTGTTTGCATTCTCAAGGGAATCGTACGGTTTCAGGGAACACGGTAGCTGCAGATCTTGCCTTATTCCCCACAAGAAGCAAAACTCAAGTCTTTCTTTGTAAGATAGAACTATATAGTAGCCTGAATCGTGAGTTATAGGAACTGATTGATATCTTTGAAGGACCAGAGCTCTGAGTTTGTATTCGAATCACATAGTGCTTTTATAAGGACTAATCATACAGCCTGTATGTTTCATGTTTAACTCTAGGAAGAATTTTATGAAGCTTATTATTAAATGATTAAATGATCCATTTAGAAACACTTCATATTTAAAATAATGTACAATATTTTGATTTCTTAAAATTATTGTTTGTCTTATTTTTTCATTAAATCTAAACCCGGAAGACTGTCAAAAATGATGGAAATATATAATTATGAATGTGGATGCTATTGAAACAATGCATAGGAAAATGAAGTTGACACACATTGAGAGATATGAAGAATAAGTAGGTAGGTAGGTCGTTAAACAGATCAATAGATATACACGTGGAGAAGAGCTGGAGAGAAAGAGAATAAGAGAGGCAGATTGAATAATCTGGAAGAATAAAAATGTTTGATAAGTAATACCTATTTAGAATCTCATTTGGTTAAAGAAATTAGCAATAAATACTTTTCCATTAGATCTTGTAAACCCCAAATGTTTATTGTCCTTTAGATTCATCTTCTTCCACCTACTGCTTATCAATCATAAGGAAGATAATTTGAATAAGATAAATTATGCACTTGAAAAAGAAAAGTTATCTCGCATAAACTAAAGAAGGATTCATTGTTTAATGTGTTTGATCTGATTTCCTGGCAGAAAAACAGTAATTTCACTCTTCATTATATACATAACCATAATGGTAAGAATGGCAAATATTTTCCTTTATGTATGTGATGTGTATTTTTCACTTAATATATATTTTTATCATAGCGAAACATTTATTTTATGACTATCAAACTGTGCCATGCCTTTAACTTCCAAACATCTAGTCAAGCAGTCATAAAATAAATATTTTGTCCTACAATTAAAAATAAAATGTTCAGTATTTCAGAACCTACTAATTATTTTGCTACCAACAGTGTATTGGTTATATCAAACGATTACTTCCAGAACTATCAACAATAAGAAGCATTATTTTATAATAACACACACAAACCTGAACAATAGTACAAAATCACTTTCAGAGACATTGGAAATTTGCTGTAATATTTCAACAGAGAAATTCATATGAGACTGTGACTCTTTATATTTTAAGAAGGTTGAGATCTGGATTAAGTCTAAAATTTGTTTCATTTTATCATTTCAAATGATTGAAAAATAAATTATGCTTATGACCTTCATATGGCATTGCTGCAAAACGAAGAATAATTCAGAGCTAAAGTAGGTTGCTCATATCCTATTTTATTAATAATCTGAAGACTGGGGAGGGAGGAACCTAAACAATTTCCTATCTAAATAATATGCTGAAACCATGCATCCTAATATAGATGTTGATACATTATCTATTAGAGTTAAAAATGAAAGAAAGGTGTATTTAAAGATTGTAACTTTGACTGTCTCTGCCAGCTAAATCAGACCAAAGAAAAGTGTCCATGTGGGATTTCAGCAGTTTGGTGAAATGAATGTCTGTCTTGTGTTTTGTCATGATCTGTGTATTGAGTCAGAAATATCATCTCCAGATCATAACATTCAATAGACTGCAAAATCTGTACATGCTACTAACTATTGAAAATGGAGAATGAAGCTTCTACTCCAACATCTGGATGTTTCTGATGTCTTATCAATCGCTTTGATATCTGTGAAGCAAAACAGTCTCTAGTTCTGCCTAATATCAAGCAAATGACAGAAGAGCTTATAGAGCCGTGGATGGGGAGAAAGCAAGCATGCCAGTTGGTTTTGGTAGTTATTCTTCCATTAATTCATTTGCCATATGAATTACCCAACTACGAAATGTAAATGTATGCTGATGTAGTCTGCAAATGAAAGTACCTTGTGATTTCAAATGCTAGCTTCTATTAAATCAGTGAATTATTTAAACAAATGAGTCAGGTGTCAAAACAAGCTACTGAAGAATGCCAGATGGCCCAACTCATCTTCTTCTAGTTAATGTCTGTCAGTAACCAGAAAGATGATTTGAATAAAATAAATTGTGTCCCTTAAATAGGAAACTTATCCAACATGAAAAATGAAGATGGATTCAGTGTTTTGAGGGCCCAAACAGATTTTCCAGCAAAGAAAAATAATTTCATTCATGTACATAACCAGTCTAGTGAGTGTGGTATATGTTCTTTTCTAAATATGTTGGTAGGAGTTTTGCATTAAAATAGTCAATTCTTCACTCATCTGTGGAGGCTGGAACTAGATCCTGGCCATTGAGAAAGATGGTCTATTATCGTGTGTTAAATCCGGATAAGGTGTAATGTTATACAACCTAATACATTTTTAGAGATGTTGTGGGAAGGGGAGGGGAGGGATAAGAGTGGGTAACTGGGGGGGCACTCTTGGGGTTAAATCTAATTTTCAGAATCTATATACATTTTATATTATTTTGTTAAAAACTTGTATGGTTGTTCAAAAAATAAATTTCTCAATAAAAAAATCATTAAATGAAAAAATAGTCAATCATTAACACCAAATACTAAAATATCCAAAAGAGAGGATTTTCATTAATTTTTAAATAATATTTTAAAATATTTTTAAAATAATTTTTGTTATTTTGTTTTTAAATTGTAAGATAGGAACTGAAAATCATGATAATTTCTTAAAAATCTCAATTAGGTCCTTTCCTCCAACCTGCCTCAATGATAAGCATAAGGTTAGTAACAACATACAGAGCAATAAGATAAATCATTATTGACATAATAAAATGCCTCAGACACTGATGCTATCCTGCTGGGTCTACTGGGGAGTAAAAAAGGGATTTCCCCAGAGTGTTGAGTAGATTGTACTTCCAGCTCAGAGTTTACTTTATTCAGATTGAGTGTCTGTTCTATATCTATAGATGGCTGGTCAGCACAGCATAGTGCAAAATCTGCTGGCTTTCTGAGCCTCACCCTGCAGAGAAGCTATATATCCTCAAGTAATAATTCCAATGTATTTTGTTATGTATGAATTAATGGTTTGTTCTTTCAACTAAATAAAATGACTAATATGGAAGCAGTTTTTCTATAGACAAAGTATACTCAAGTGCTATGAAGACTTTTCCAAACTCCAGTGAAGTACATAGTAAAAGAGCCAAATAACATCTACTGTATTAGTTTATGGACTGATAAAATGTAATGAAGGTATCAATTCTCCAAACTATAATTTAAACTGTCAAGGAAATCCCAATCAAATTTAAATTGTTTTTCTTTTTGGAGGAATATACCTTTTCAATATTTGTATTAAAACTTATATAGTCAGTGATAGCTGAGTCATTTTAGAAAAGAGAGTACTCTTTACCAGATGTTCCTACATCTTAGGAGCAGAAGAGGGAGTTTAGAAATAAAGCAACATATTAAAAGAAATTGGATATGGTAAATGTGGCTGTGCATGTCAATGGTACATGTTTCTGAAAACTGGATAATTATATATGGGAAAAAATAGCTGAATCCCTAGCTAATACAGATCCCTGATAAATTAAGATCTATATGTAAGCAGTGAAATAAAAAAGTCAAAGGAGATTCAGAAGGATATTATGAATTAGGTGAAAAAATGTCTTTAATAGGATGCCAAAACCCTAAATAAGGAAAAACATCAAGTCGCTTGATTGTATCATATTTTTCTTTAGTGAAAGATAAAAAAAATTGATGACGTTTTTGGAGATGGTGTTTAGTATGCTAAAGCTAATAAGTAATTAATATCTAAATATTATCAGAAACTCCTGAAAATTAACAATCATATATTTTAATGAGAAATGGCTTTATAACTAAAGAATGTGACTAGAATTGTCTCTGAAGAGATAACTCAAATCACTGTTTGACTTCATTTATAAATTAAATGAAAAAATATCTAATTAAATTTAAAGTAAGCAATTGAATTACATAAATTTAAATGAACAACAGTAAGATACATGTGTATACCTGTCAGAGTGATGGTGAAAGTTACGAACAGTGGACAATCACAGGAAGTGCTACAATGAGGGAAGACAGATAGTGGCATGGCCCATTGCTGGAGGAAGTAAAAGTTCTCATGGAAAAGACCCCACATTTAGAGAAGTGAGTAGACCCAATTAGTGAAATTATAACTGGTTACAATGTGTTAAGTAGTTTGAGCTTTATGATAGCATAATCCAAGTATAAATTGTGATTAAAGTTATCTCATCTTACATGATTCGAGTTTCCTCTCCACACATTAACTTCCTACATTGATATTTATTTCACCTCTTCGATGGCCCAGTTTCATTTTTTTTAAAAAAATTAGAATAGGATAGGAATGACATTTGCCTAACAAAAAATCTAACTTATAAACTAAGTTATCTTATAGCTGTATTTGGAAAAATTGCAACAATATAAACAGAAATGAAAAATATGAACTAAGAGATGGAAAGGCATATGTACCAAGGAATTGCCAGAACAGGGTGATGGAGCATCCTCGGTGCCCATCAGTAAGGCTATGCACAAACAACACGTAGCTGGTGACTAGTACAGAGTATTGTAATCTTGAGCAAATAAAAATCTGAAATCTTTCAAGCAAATATATTTGGATAAAAACCTAATATCAGACTTTCAGTTATAGTTCAGACATGTACAGACCTTGGAAATCTGCAGTTTCAAGGAGATACTGAAGACATGGAATATCAATAACTCTGCTTATAACCCTAAGAGCTAAATGTCACAATGTGCGACTTCACCCCACTGTCTGGAGGGTGAGGAAGGTACTGAGAGTCCCAGGTCCCAGGAATAAAATTCCTCCAAGAGAATTAATGCTAGCAGTATTATTCAAAACAGTACAGTGTAAACAGCTCCTAAAATTCAACAGGAAGAAAATGATCCAAATGGGGAACTAAACATGTGAACAGATACCTCAGTGAAGAAGCCATAGGAAGGCAAGGTGTGAAAGGTGCCTAAAAGCCTATGTCGTTAGGAAACTGAAAAGGAAAAGAATGAGAATACCATTAAATACGTACTAGAGTGGTCAGAATCAAAACACTGACAACACCAACCACTCACAAGGATTCGGAGCAATAGGACCCTCATTCACTGCTGGTGGCGATGTCCCAGGGTACAGCCCTGTTGCTGGAAGACATCTCGGCAGTTTCTTATAAGACAAAATATGCCCTTACCCAGCAATGCCACAGTAACACTCCTTTGTATTTACTGAAATGTCTAAGAACTCAGGTTCTAAAACTCTACATGAGGATGTTACAGCAGCTTTACGCACAAGGTCAAAACCCGGAGACACCTGGGTGTCCTTCTATAGATGGATAAACAAATTGTGGTACATCCATGCAATGGAAAGTTATTCAGCCATAGAAGAAATAAAGTATCAAGCCTGTAAAACACTTGAAGGAAACTTAATTACAACCTTCTCAGTTAAAAAAGCCAGTCTGAAAAGGTGATGAACAGTGTGATTTCAACCACATGGCATTTCTGAAAGGAGAGTTATAAGACCATGGAAAGATCAGCCATCGAAAGGTCTGGAGGAATAAGAGGGAAGAAAAAATAGGTGGAACACATGAACCTTTTAGGATTGTGAAACTATCCTCTGGGATATGATGGTGTATACCTGATACTATGCTCTTGTTAAAACCCACATAACTGTACAACGCTGAGTCAATCTAAGTTTAAACTTATTAATTAATAATGCTGCATTAAAACCAAGGCATCAGGCATGATAAATGTTCCCCTTTGTTGCAAGTTAGTAATAATTATGGTAAGCTGAGGCCAGAGGCTGATATTTGTGACCTTTAGGTAAATTCTGTACCCAATTATCTGTAAAACCATTTTACATTTAAAGTCTTTTAATTAAAAAGTCCAACAAAGCAACATATGTTACATAAAAATATGTAATTATGAGGATTAGGTGAAGAATAAAAAGATATGCACAAAATTGAACACTATGAAGATGTATACATGATAGTTTCTAGAATGGATGGGAGAGAAAATAAGAGAGAACCACGAGAAAGTAAACAGTAAGAGATGAGTCAATGGTTAAAAAGAGCCCAAAACTGAGGGGATAGAGTAACAGCTTATTTCTCAACCTAAGAATTCACAAAGAAAAAACTACTAAGGTCAGGGAGGCTGGAGCAGTGGCTCAGCTGTAAAGTGCTTGCCTGGCATGAGTGAGGACACAGGCTGAAACTCCAGCGCCACACACAACTAAATTCAGAGAAACGAAAGTCCAGTGAAAAATAAACAAATAAAATTAATTGTCACTTTCTCTCTCTCACTCTCTCACACTCTCTCCCTTTCTCTGTCTTAAAGAAAAAAAAATACTGTGGAGAGCATAGGCAGGAAGAGACACGTCAAGTGGACGGCTGTCCTACTGAATCGTGGGCTGAAGACAGCAGCCAAAGCAGGTGCTTCACTGTGTCGTGGTGGAAAGAGAAAGTGCGGAAAGGTCCAGTCCTTCTTAGCCACGTTTTTTAGAAAGGCCACCTTAATTTCTGCTTGTGGTTTGTTGAGGAGAGTTTAGTACATGGTGCCTTATAATGGCAGGTATTTTTAGGACTGTGGTCCCTGGATGGATGCATCAGCATGAGATTTCAGCCACTTCTACAACATGCAGCAGTGTAACCCTGGCAGAGGGCATCCTTGGACCTGGAACTGAGTCCATGTTCACCAAAAATGCATCGGTACCACAAGGCGGTCGTAGATAAAGTGAATGCTGGAAAAACAATACAGCACGTTTCCTATGCCCTTTTATGTTCTTCATAGGACTACTTTGAAGAACTCACTAATGAAGGCAGAATAGCAGAGCTGATGAGAACAGAAAAACTATAAAAAACCTTAAATCTTAAAAATATATAATCTACTTTTGTCCTTGTTATATTTTTATTGACCACAGTTTTATAAAGAAATAGAGGTACTTCCAGATTCATAGTTGTATTCTTTTTTTTTTTTTAATAAAGAGAGAGAGGGATAGTAAGAGAGAGACAGAGAGGGAGGGAGGGAGAGAGAATCAATTTCCTTTAGTTTTTCATGTGGTCTTTGTTGAGCTAACACTTCATTGTGTACGTGGTGCTGGGGTTTGAACTCATGTCCTTGCACGTACCAGGCAAGCACTGTAACCGCTGAGCCACTGCTCCAGCCCCATAGTTGTAGTCTTGAAAATTAAAAATTAGTAGCAAAATCATTTATTGAAACTTTAATATTAAAAAAAAATTCCATAGATGCAATTTGGAGAAATGGAGGACACTGTTCAACAAAAAGTAGTTTTGGGGGCTGGAGCAGTGGCTCAGCAGTTACAGTGCTTGCGTGGCATGCACAAGTATACAAGTTCAAACCCCAGCACCACGTACACAACAAATTCTGGGAGCAACAAAAACCACAGGAAGAACTGAATAAAATTGATTCCCTTTCTCTCTCTCTCTTTCTCTCTCTCTCTCTCTCTCACACACACACACACACACACACTATTCTTCTTTTGTTAAAACAAAAGTAAATTCTTAAAAAAAATACAGGGGGCTGGAGTGGTGGCTCAGCGGTTACAGTGCTCGCCCAGCATGCATGAGTACACGGGTTCAAACCCCAGCACCCACGTACACAACTAAGTGTCAGAGCAACGAAAACCATGTGAAAAATTCAATAAAACTTGATTCTCTCTGTCTCTGTCTGTCTGTCTGTCTCTCTCTCTCTGTCCTCTCTTTAAAAAAAAAAAAATACAGTTTTTCTGCAGGTAACTTCAGGTGAATTTGGGGCTGAAAAATATACATTAAAAATGAATGAATAAAAATAAGGATTAAAATGATATAGACAGTATAAAGCATACCTTTTATAAATTAAATGTTAAGATGAGAGTGTATATAGGGATTATATTATATTAATCTAGGGACAATTTCCAGAAAAAAAATGGTAGAATTTCAGTTATTTTAAAGGAGTCCTGAGAGAACGGATAAAAACATTTTCAGCAAGAGTACATTTGATGTTCTAGTTTAATTAAACTTGTTGTCTAGTATATAAATGAACATCGTTAAAATAACTGACCATTGCTGCTGTAACATTTTATATGAAATGTGAATATAAAATATGAATATTTCTGATATTAAGAATCAAAATAATATTACATGCTTTATATATGTAAATTTAATTCAGCAATAAATAAAAGTTTTAGTGTCATGTCACTAACATTAGAAGGAATGATATAAATAATTTTAGGATTAGAAATAATATCAATAGAAGAATAATTATGCAGGCATCAGAATGCGGTGTTTGGTTATCTGAATGAATGAGGCAAAATGTAATCAAATTCCCCCACATATCTTTGTCATGGAAAGCATGTACATATACAAAACTTATATTTTCAAATGTTGTTAGGATGATACATCTGAAAATGACATCTGAAAACCAATACCTGGGTGAAATTTCCCTGCAGGAAAATGTGCCTGTGCTAGGATCAGCATATACATGTCCTCAATCATCAATTATTTAAGACCTACATTGGAAGTGAAATGAAATTTAAAAATTCAAATACATTAATATAAATGAAATTTTAATATGCTATTATTTTTTAGGTTGTTCAAATAATCATTTCCCTTGTGCTAGTTCCTTGGGACCATAAAAGAAATGATTATAATATCAATGTTTACTCTCTATATTTTTCAAATGAATTTGGCTTAGGCAAGAAGAGAAAGTTAATTATGCAAGTTTATATCAGTTTATAATTAATAAAGCAGTGAATTCCATTTTCATATGTAGTTTATAGATTTGAAAAGTAAGCATTCAGAAAACATCTGATGAAACCCTAAGCTGACAGTTCATGACTTTTAAATTATCTGCTTTATTATTCTTTCAGATGGAAGAAGTCTTTTTCTTTTAGATGAGAGAGAGAATGGAAGAGAGTGAGTGGGAGAGAAAGAGAGAACCACTTTTTTTTTTTTTTAATCTGGTTTTGATTTTTCTGACACGCAATTGTGTACTGGTACTGGGATTTGTACTCGGGTCCTCACACATGCTATGCAAGTGTTCCAAACACTTAGTCACCATCCAGCCCCAGATGGAATAATTCTAAAGTTTTAAGTTTTTCAATTTTTTTTTAATTGGTTCAGCATCATCTTACATAATGAAGAGATTTTTTTTGGTTCACATTCATGCATGCATACATATGGACGGATTTGCTTAAAACTGATCCTTGTCCAGGATCTCCCCACCCCCTTCCAAACCCCCATCCCCGCTTCCTCCTCTCCCCAATCTGTGACTCCTCTGTAGTTGCCCCACGTTATAGATATAAATGACCATATACATGTAATTTAAACATTGAAGTTATTAGATTTATATGTCTGCCTGGATGCATGTGGGGTTCTCATGGGAGTCAATTATACTCTACAATATTGAACACACCCCACTTTCCCTCCCTCCTGTCCCTCCCTTTCTCTCCACTCCCTTCATAGCTATAGTCCCTACAGGTTATGGTTACTTCAGATTTGGTGGGTCTATTAAATAAACTTGACTAACTTCCGATCGGTCTTAGGTTTTATTCTAGCTTCTGCATATGAGAGAAAACGTTTCACCCTAAAGACTCTGGGTTTGCCTTGTTTCACTCAGCATGATTTTTTTTTCCATTTCTACCCATTTACCTGTAAAAGCCATGATATGGTTCTTTCTAGTAGCTGAGTAGACCTCCACTGTATATATATATCCATTCATCCAGTGAAGGGCATCTACATTTTATCCATAATTTCGCTACTGTAAATTGAGCTGCTATAAACATTGATGTAGCTGTATCTCTGTAATAAGCTGATTCTAGCTCTTCTGAGAAAGTGCCCAAGAGTGGGATAGATGGTTGCAGAACTACAGAAACACACACACACATATTTATCTGAAGAAGACAGTGATGACATGCTTTTTGCTTTTTGTGGCAATGACGGATTTATGTATAGTTTACCATATTTCTAATGCCTCTCATTCTTCCTATACTGAGGGGATTCTAAGGCATCTGCATAATGCAAATAAAACTGCAACTTCGGCCACAGTTAAGAAGGACGCTATATAAGTTTGTTCATACACATGTCTGCAGTATAGATCTGTTCTGATGGCCAATGCTCATGCCATCCTGATTCCTAAATGTTTAAAAACTCATCCTTGAACGAGCGCATTGCAAAACATTCCTTTTCCTGCATTGACTCAATATCACAGACTTTAAAGTTTTATTAAATTCAAATAAATAAATATGTACAAATCTCAGTCATTCTCTGAATTATGGTGGATCAAAGTACAAGCTTTCCTTCACTTTCACTTCGGTATTCCATAAACTGCATGACGTACTCAACAGTTCTTTATAAAAATAGGATTAGCGCTGTATACTTTTGCCAAACTGCATTATCATGAAAACATTGTGAGCATATTTAAGGTATGCCAGCCCAAGCTATGATGTTCAGTAGGGCAGATATATAGAATCCATTTAGATGTACATCATTTTCAACTTATAATGGGATTACTGGGACATAAATCACAAATGCATATATATTATGTTTATTTTTTGAATATATGTATTCAAATGTGTGTATATATATATACACACACGCACACACATATATATACAAGGAATCTACTATATTACCTCATGAACAATCTTTAGTATTTTATTTCTAATGTCTATAAGAAGATACATAAAGATTTATATATATATATAATACATATGTATATATGTATATATATTGTATTCCTGAACTAATATGAGCATTTCAAAAATCACATCATTTTGTTTCATATTATTCTTTTGCATAAATGCCAAAAAATATTTTCAAAGAAAAGTAGATGGTTTAAAATAATAAACTTTGCTTTTCTGTTGAATTTCATTATAATTCTGATGCAGTCTAAAGTTTGACACACAAACTAAATTGTCTCCATTCTGAAAATATAAACTCTGAGAAAGTTTTCTGTTACTCAGTTTCAATATAAAAATAACTACATGTGCCAACAGGGAGCTTAAAATTTATCCATCACTAACTTTAATTTGTTACATTGAATTATAATTCATTCAGCTAATGGTATAAGACACAGAACCAACATTATGAGGGAAGAAGAGAAGAAGCTATTTGAGTTTAACTGAGCTAAAATCCTGAGTTAAGGCCATTTTTTGACACCTTTCCTGGGAGCTATGGGGTTAGGGATATAGCAGTCTATAGTAATGCAGCCTGCTGGGAGCTTGCATTTTAAGTGATTGATTGACAATAAAGTCAATCAAGCAACAACAATTATATCTAAGTGACAGGGAAAACGGAAGAGCAGAAGTGGCAAAAATGGACTCTCCTTCACCGTAGCATTCCTTCTCACATGGCAAGAGAAAGGAGCAGTTGAGTTTATTTCCCTGTTAATGTTTTATATTCTGCATATAATTTTAAATAAAAGAAAATTAATTCCCTTCTCCATCCCTCAGGGCCCTTGAGCATTTTCCCTGAAACTTTCATACAAGAGTTAGAAGTTAGTACCCTGGTTTTTTCATTTAGGCTAAAATTTAGATTAAAATTTGTTTATTTTATGTTAAAGTGTTAAGCAGTCACATCCACACTACTGTGGCATAAACAAACATTCAGAGACTTAATAAAAGGGCTGTCCAAGTTATGCTTTGAATATGGCCCTTGCTGCTCTGCCCTGCAACCTGTTTCTTTCTCTTCCTCTCTCCTTACTCCTCCCTAATCTCCCCACTCCCTAGTCTCAGAGAAAACCGGATTACCCTTTTTCCCCATCCTGGGCACTACACAAAGGCATAGTAACATAACCTAGGGCATTCATAGACATGTACCGGGAAGGAGGGGAGAAAGGGAAAAGGTGGGAGATAGGCTGGAATGTAGGGGGTAAATCTAATTTAAGAATATATATGTATAATATTGTTACTTTGGATGCATTTTGATTGTACAATAACTAAATTTCTTAATTTAAAAAAATACTTAAAAAAAGTAATTCAGACCTTAGGAAGGGTCCTAGAGGACCTCATAAATGACTGTCTACCAAATTAACAAGTGGATAGTGACTCTGAATGGAGAACACTTGGAATGCAGGCTTTAAAACCCCCCTGTTGCCCCTGATGGGCAGAATCACAGCTTCTGGGACAGGAGTCCCCTGTATTTCTCCTTTGCTAGCAAAGTAATAAACTTCTTTTTCCTTTTTCTCAAGAACGTGTTCTCATTATTGGATTGGCATTGGAGACAAGGACCGAGCTTATAGTAACACATTTGGTGACCCAGATGAGCTATCCCTGTGAGTGAAGGGAAGCACTAAGGGACTGTCCTGCAGCTACAGAAGCTGGTTTTGCTTTTGGGAACTCCCACCTTCTCTCCTTGAATTGCATGGATTTCCCCTTCTTAGTCTACTTTGAGAACAATGAAACTGAACACAGTGAGGCTCAATGCCCTTGGCCACCTGGTGATGAGGCAGAGAAAGGTAGGCAGTCGCTGTAGGCAGAAGGATGTGGGCTGATAAGGAGGAAATTAGCTGATGGTCATTTTTTCTGAGAGGTGAAGAGCATCCTCTGCCCTAAGTAAGCAGAGGTGCATATCAGCTCCCCATCCCCCTTCACTAACAAGGGTGGTCCAGACAATGACTTCCCTTCTGCCGGTAAAGATGCTGGAGACCCAGAACCAAAGACTGGATCAGACCAGAATTTCACACCCATATCCCTAGGCATGGGGGAGGGAAGGCAATGATTAATCAAGGGAAGAGAATCTTAATAAGGGAAAGTCACATCCCCTCTTCTGGTTCTCAGCTCCTAGATTCCCTTCTCCTGGAGAAGCCTTTCTTTGTATCCTTTCTTAAACAAACTCTGTTCAATCCACTGGCCTTGGTGTCCCTCTGTTTCATTCTTCCACTCCGAGAGGACACGAACCCAACATCCACAAAACCGGCATCAGTGAGTTCCAGATGTGCACTCCAAGTCCCTTGATTTTACACATCTGGTCCCTCTTTGTGGGGACACCTGTGACACCACTGGTGTGGGAGTCACAGTTAAGTGGGACTCAAGAACTGAAGGCTATTTACTTCCGTCTGGTCTGTTCCAGGTTCTCATCTGTGATTCGAGAATTCCCCCTGATTGTCTGGCTGAGTTTTGTTTATATCTATTAGTGCCCTTTTAAGACGTGGGCAATCCTGTGTTGATCCTATAGGTAATCTCTTGGGAAAGACCTTTGCTGGACTGTTTTAAAGATACCCAGCTGTCAGTCATGGTTTGGGGATCCTTTCTGGTTGTCTTCCTCTGTGTCTCTTTTTCGAACAATCTTGCAGTTGGAATTGGTCTGTAAAGTAAGTGGAAGAAGGGGCCACCTATAGGTATAAGCCTGTCCAAGAAAAAGATGACATTTTACTCTAATGGTCTGGCCTTTGAACGCCTTTTTTGAATTATTATACATGTTAATAATTCATTTGCAGTTATAGTTGGTCTGTTGGAGGTAAAGAAAGTGAAAGAAATTCTGTATATACAGGTCTGTCTGTTTTAAAGGTTCCCATCTGTCAATCACAATTTTGGGGATCCTTTGTAGTTGTCTGTTTCTTGTTTAGTATCTGTTACTGGCCCTTTAAGACATAGACCACGCTCCCATGATCTTACCAGTGGTCTCTTGGGAAGAAACATCTAACTAAATGGACAACCTATAGGTGCAAGCCTGTCTAAGACAAAGATATTTTACTGGGACACACACTGACCTTTGAATGGCTTTCCTGGGTTATCATACAATCTTGGAGTTGGACTGTCAGAGTTAAAGTATATGGAAAAGATGCTGCATATGCGAGCATTATGCATTTGCATGATAAAGAGTCTGAGCAGTCAGAAACTAAGTGGAGGATGAAGAAAGGGATTCCTCTGGTGTGCAATAATGGGAAACTAGAATAATGGATTTTTTTAAAAAAAGATTCGAATCTTTCACCCCAGTGCTGGCTAACCCTGCACTGTTTCTCAGCTTGGCCCCAACAGCTGCAGATTATCTCACTGTGGGTCATGGACACGAGTCCTGGACTGGGGAAAAAATAATCTCAGGAAAGCTTCCTGGGAAGTAGAAAAATGGGTAGAGAACGTGGCCTCTGCCCTGCCTTCCAGCTCCTTTTGCACCTGAAGGCCACAAAGGACAGGCAGTAGGTTCAAGCACTTTTAGTTTATGACCTGGGCATGGGAATGATCTCCCCTTTTTAGCATCTATGAGGACACTCCATTTGGCCAGGGGTATCTGTCACTGGGATAGAGCATTTCTTGCTAATGAGACAGTTTCAGGAGAGACAGTAAAATGGCTAGGTAGTCAGGACAGGACAAAGGCCCCATCTAAGAGCTAGCTGGTAGAGAGCAACTGACAGGGCATGCTCAGGGCCTTCATACGCAAATGACCATGAGGCTCACCAGTGGGAGCAACTCCTTTTTCCCTGAGGCAGGAAAACAAAGAAATGGGGGTGCACACAGATGGGAACTTGGGAGGAATTGCTACCTGTTTTGCATAGATTTTAACCAATGACTTTGGTGCTAAGTTTCAATGCCAGTTCTGCATAGATTTCAACCAATGATGTAAATCTATTTCTCAATGCCTGCTTTGCATGAATGTTAATTATGCTCATACCCCAAATCAATATAACCCCTGGCCTGACCTCCATTAGAGGGTGTCCTGCTTCCAGGTGCTCCTCTGCCTTGTGGAGTCTCTGCTCTCCTTCCTTAAATAAATCCTACTCTTTTTACTCCTCCTTCCATGGTTGTCCATGGATTTTACTCTTCAGATTTACGAGACAAGGACCCAGAAGATTGGAGCCAAATTCCAAGGGTGAATTTCCACCACACCAAATGCTGCAACACCCAGCTTTTAGCTGGAGAGCTGCTAACACTATTTCGCCTGCAGACACCTGCAGCCAGCCCAAATTCCCATTTTTAACTGGGAATGCCTGCAAACACTAGAAGCACGCTATTTTGGCTGCTGGAATCTGTAGTTGGTCCAGACTCCATTTTCCAGTGGGAGCAGAGAATCCGGCCTCATCCCCAAAACCCCACATCACTACAAATGTGTCCCATCAAACTATATGCATGGGGAAACTGACAGGATAGACCACTGCACCTAGAAATGGGGAAAAAGAGAGAGAGCAAGAAAAACAAACTACAGTCAACCTGTTTTGTTGAAATCTTCAAGGATGCCTAAAAATTACAGAGAGAAAGGGCCTCGTCCATTGAATATCAATATGCTTAGTAAAAGAAAAAGGCCCTGAAAGCAGTCTCTGGGTACAGTTGACAGTGGGTAACTCACTCAAATTTGATAGTATTGTGATAATAAAGGAGACAAGTCAGGCTCAAAAATGCCCTGTGCTCCAACCTCTTGAATGCCATCTGGGAGGAAACAAGATTAAGGCACAATTTTTACATTTGCCAGATTGTCCCACTCCCTCCTGGGATGAAATTTGTTTTGCAATTCATAAGGATTGTTTCAGAATATGAATTTCAGGAAGGATATGGGAGCTGGGGTGGTGACTCAGCAATTATGGCACTTGTCTGGCATGTGTGAGGATGCAGGTTCAAACCTCAGCACCAGGTACACAACAAAGTGTCAGAGCAATGAAAGTCACATGAAAAACAAAATAAAATAAAATTGATTCTTGATTCTCTCTCTCTATCTCTCACTGTCCCTTTCCCCACCTCCCCCAAAGGATGTGAAACTAGGAAAGATAAAAGAAAATTATAGGTATGAAAACATATTTTAGTATGAAAATTAGAAGGTAAAAAAAATATTTCTGGATGAGAAAGTATTTTGCATGGTAAAGTAATATCCTTCTGATGCTGGTTTTGTAGAGTTGTTGGGTCCCTGTCCTCTCGGAGTTGAAGAATGAAACTGAGGGACACCCAGGCAAGCATAGTAGACAGACTTTATTTTAAGAAAATAATAGAATGCAAAGCATAGGGAAAAGAGCAGACTTCCCCCAGAGTGGGAGATGGGGACAGAGCCAAAGAGGCAGCTAGGTTTGCCTTTTTAATAGGAAGTTCACCCTTCAATTGGTCATCCTCTCCCTTCCTCCAAAACTAGGACCTTGGCATAGGAAATTCTGGTTGGGTCCAGCCTTGGATTTAAGCCTCAGGCATCAGTAGAAAGAATGTGGCACCTTGCTTAGCAGAAGGGAGTGTCTGCATCTGGACCCACCTTCCCAGACCCTTCTCTCTAGCATGGGGGATGTCAAATTGATCTTAAAGGAAAAGAACCGGTTTCCCCTTGATTGTTCTAGTCAGGAAGAATTATTCAAGGGTGTTCTTCCCACCAGAGGTTAACTTTTAATATGCTAATGCGCTATGTTTAATAACAACTGGGTTCCCTAGAACATTGATCTGATCTTATCTATTAAGATAATTTTTGTGTCCCTTACGTTTATTACTTATGGAAACGAAGTTTTAAAGGGATGAGGGTTTGTAAGTGTTTTAAAGTCTTTTAAATGATTATTTTGTAACTGGTTAAATTAAAAAAAAAACTCTTATTTTCAGTTAAATCAATATAGTTGACTAGATATATGTATGTATCTGAGATCTATGCTTGCGTGAGCCTTTGTCTGTTAGGTAAAAGTTAGTAAAATGAAAGTTTATGTAGGTTCACTGGCAAGATAGCCAATAAGTGCTCTCTGTCATCTGAAGGAACTGCCTTATATCTGTTTGCTTTGATTAAGTATACTTCTGATCATTAACATTGTTACCTAAATGTGAATAAGATTTAAGGCTATCCTTTGATTTTTGTTAGTACTCCTAAACTCTGCAAACCTGTAATTATATATGGATTCTATATTTGACTGTAAAAGTTAAATCTAGTTAATGTAAGGACATCTGCATAATGGTGATGTTAATGATTACTGACCTCTTTGTATATTAGATGTATTAGTGTTCTTCTAGTATCTAAGTCTGTTAAAATGTAAAGCTTAGGAGAACACTTCACCAAGTTGATGTCCTCCGAACTTAAGTCGAATGTAGCAACAGTTTCCTTCAGATTTATATAGAAATAGCAAATGAATTGCAGGTTTCTTTATGTCATTTAATGTCCTGTAACTGGATAAAGGCAACCTGTTACCAATAAGATTACACAAGATTTTATGTTACTTTTTTATGCTGGGATGGGAATTTAATTTTTTTAAAAAATTAAGTCTGGTAAGTTTTATTAAAGAAAACCTTTTCATGGTTTATTTTTCACCAGTCTGTTCTGGCATGCTTCTAATGATATCAGAGTCACCTGGATCCAGGACAGACAGTGTGCATATTCTGAAGTGCTCCCTACATGCTGTTCCCAATTCAATATTATTGGAATGGTGGTGATGTGGGGTTTTTGAGGTGAGGCCAGATTCTCTGCTCCTGCTGGTGAATGGAGTCTGGGCCACCACATATTCCAGCAGCCAAAACAACCCGCTTTTAGTGTTTGAAGCCACTCCCAGTTAAAACAGGGTATTTGGGCTGACTGCAGGTTTCTGAGGTTGAAATAGTGTTAGCAGCTCCCCAGCTAAAAGCTGGGTGTTGCAGCTCTTGGTAAGGTGGAAATTCATCCCGGGAATTCGGCACCAATCTTCTGGGACCTTGTCTCGCAAATTTGAAGAATAAAATCCATGGACAACCACAGAAGGAGGAGTAAAAGCAGTAGGATTTATTTAGGAAGAAGTGCAGAGACTCCGCAAGGCAGAGGGGTGCCTGGAAGCAGGACACCGTCTAATGGAGGTTAGGCCAGGGGTTATATAGATTTGGGGTATGAGCATAATTAACATTCATGCAAAGCAGGCGTTGAGAAATGCATCAACTCCATTGGTTAAAATCTATGTAAAACAGGCTTTGAAACTGTCAAGAGCACCATTGGTTAAAGCAAAAGGTGGCAAATACTTCCTAGTACATCTGTGACCACCCCCATCTCTTAGTTGGGACAAGGGTGAGCCACCAGGTCTTTTTGCATTTGTAGGCCCTGAACTTGCTCTGTCAAACACACTGCCTCTATCAGCTAGCTCTTGGATAGGGGCCCTCTGTCCTGAATACCTAGCCATTTTACTGTCTCTCCTAATCTGTCTCAGTAGTAATGGATGCCAGGCTTGCCCACCATGACATAGTGAGACAGTTTTAGGAGAGGCAGTGAAATGGCTAGGTAGTCAGGACAAAGGGCCCCATCTAAGAGCTAGCTGGTAGAGAGTGCTTGACAGAGCTTGCTCAGGGCCTTCAAATGCAAATGACCATGAGGCTCACCTGTGGGAGCAACTCCTTTGTCCCTGAGGCCAGAAAACTAAGAAATGGGGGTGGACACAAATGGGAACTTGGAAAGAATTGGTACCTGTCTTGCATAGATTTAACCAATAACTTTGGTGCTTAGTTTCAATGCCTATTTTGCATAGATTTCAACCAATGATGTAGATGCATTTCTCAATGTCTGCTTTGCATGAATATTAATTATGCTCATACCCCAAATCAATATAACCCCTGACCTGACTTCAACGAGATGGTGCCCTGCTTCCAGGTACCCCTCTGTCTTGAGGAGTCTCTGCTCTCCTTCCTTAAATAAATCCTACTTCTTTTACTCCTCCTTATGTGGTTGTCCTTGGATTTCATTCTTCAAATTCGCGAGACAAGAACCAAGAAGATTGGGGCGGAATTCCCGAGGTGAATTTCCACCGTACCAAGAGCTGCAACACCCAGTTTTTAGCTGGGGAGCTGCTAACACTATTTCAACCTCAGAAACCTGCAGCCAGCCCAAATTCCCTGTTTTAGGTGGGAATAACTGCAAACACTAGAAGCGGGCTATTTTGGGTGCTAGAATCTGTAGTCAGCTCAGACTCCATTCACCAGTGGGAGCAGAGAATCCAGCCTCATCTCAAAACCCCCGCATTAATAGTACTCTATTTCAGATTTCCTCAAAACTGACAGTAACTGTTGAGGATGACCAATTTCGCTTTGCCTTGTCTGATCATGTTCAGTCTGCTTATACCCCAGCGCACATTCTCCACTTTTTATAACAAGCTGGAGCCTGGAGTTGATCAACTCCACAGACTTTTTCATCTTTTTCATTTTCCTGACTTAGATGCGGGATGGCCCCCTACCTAGAATGCACAGAGGCAGGATAGGAGATTTAAGATCCCAAGGTTTAGCCAGCAACCCCCAGGGTTCCCAGGCTAGCTAAACCTCAGCACTTTGGAACCCACTCACCAAAACTTAAATGTATTTTTGAAAGATAATAAAGAGAGCCTGATCTGTTTAAAGGTTGACATTGTGAAACGTGAAAGCATTAGGTCACTTTTCCATGAAAGTTCAAAATTCTCTTAGCCTTTGTGTGATTCGTGTTTCCAAAGTACTATTGTATTGTTTTAGATGTAATGCGGTTTTATTTGTCAAGATCCCGGCTTCTCACTTTACTTTTTGTATGACTGGCTCCAAAATAGGCTAGACTGAAGTCCATTTAAAGTTATGTTCTGAGGATAGATTTTTGTTGTAAAGATTACTGTGATCTCGAAATAAGTGGGGGATATAATAAATAAGTAAAGGTTTGGGATTATAAAAATCATTTTTTTGGCTCATAGCTATTATACAAACTGAACGTTTTTGCTCTTGTTAATTTCATTTTGAGTGTTCTTTATAAACATTGTAACTGTTGTCCATTAGTGTCACAGAAGTACTCTTAATAGAATGACCTGAGATAATTTGAGATAAGAAGTTATCAGCTACAGGACAGATAGAATATAATGCTGACATCCAGTACTGATGCTGACCCCAATTAAATGAAAAGGGTTACTATAAAGTATGTGTATTTAAGTTATAATCCAACACTCCCACTTTAAGACTGGTGAAACTAGGCCTGCTGGATGTTTAAAACCAAAATTTGGAGGTCAAAGTCAAGGAAATAAGAAGGCCAAGGAAAAACATCCAAGATTTTGGCTCAGGCCTTTTGAGTCAGCCAGCGTCCAGAAAACTATGGGACCCCTCTGTCTTGCATCTCTGTGTCACCTCAACTCCTCGAGAACAGGAAGGTCAACTGGTTCACAAGCTGCAAAGAGGAAGGCCATTGGAAAGTGAAATATCCCCAAAGCTTCCAAGGGAAGCCACATGTGGTCAGCAAGACTCTGACCCATCCTGGCAGATTGCATGACCAGAAGGCTAAAGGAGCCAAGAGGCTTCTCACATTCCCAAGTGTGATCTCTAAGTTATCTCTGCTTACTCTGCCAGTAGATAGGAAAAAGTTGATTTTGACCAACTTGGTCTTAATCACCTGGCAGGAGTGTATTACCAAATCACAGTCCTAATGTGCACTTAGGAGAGACAACGGCTTTTTCGGTATTCCTTGAGATATACACTTGTGTCAACCTTACCTAGAGTAAGTGAAACTGGAGGCTAGCAAGGAAGGGTTCTTGAATGGGAGTGTCTAATAGTAATGATCAAAAAGAAGACTAGAGTCACAAGTGTGCCCTGACTCAATTTAAGCCTGATCTCATAGATTTACAAATCTTCCTAATCTACTACATTAGATGGATTTGATTTCTTTTCCACTGGTATGATTACGAGTTACTGTCTTCATGGTTTCAGAGACTGGCTGAAATACTAATTGCTTTTGTGCTAATTGTTTACAAAAAAAAGTAATGCTTTGCCATCTTGTTTATTGTCGTCTTAGCATAACTCCTGCCCTACGAATACCTTGTCCACTCACCTGCCACAATGGACCTCTGGGCTGCCCTGATGCTGGATACCCTTAACCGTCCATCCGCATGTGATACAGAACAAGGACTTCAGGTCACTTCCCCTAACTTTGTGCTCACTCAGCAGGAAGCACCTTTGAGTTGTCATTGCCTGTTTTCCATAGAAATGGAATACAGAAGTTGACACTGGGGAAATGTAACAGCAGTTCATTTTGTGCTTTGAATATGGCCCTGGCTTCTCTGTCATTGCAACTTACTTCTTTCTCTTCCTCTCCCCTTTCTCCTCCCTAATCTCTCCTAATTGCAGGGTAAGTAGGATTACCTTTGTTCCCCATGGCAGCTCTGGACAGAGAACACATGAAATGTAGCCTTTATAACCCTCCTGTTGCCCCTGATGGGGAGAACTGCAGCCTCTGGAACAGGATTCCCCTTTGTTTCTCCTTTGCTAGCAAAGCAATAAATCTTTTTCCTTTTTTCTCAAAACAATGCCCTCATTGGGATTGGCTTTGGGGACAAGGACTGAGCTTTCGTTAGCAATCACATTACAAATTTTATTTTACACTAAATGCTTGGCATGTAGATATACACACACAAGCTGTATATATATATATATATATATATATATATATATACACACACACACACATATATATATATATACATATATATATAGCTTATTTATTTCTTTTAAGCTTTTAAATCTTTTGATAAAGCAAATGCTAATTCTTTAATTTTCTTTTTAATTTTCAAACACTATGGAAGGCTTTGTTGCTCCATCTGCAGCTGAATGAATAGAGCTGAGGGAGAAGTGGGGATTATGAATGGAGCTTCCTGGAGTGTGTGGTGATCACAGCGGGAAACCTCACATGAGCAGAAAGAAATAGTTCTGTTGGATTGTCAAGTGCTTTTTATATGAAGTCACTGTATGGTATCTTGATTCAAGACAAGGCAAACAAAATTACATAAAGTGGAATATGATTCAATAAAATTTGAAGAAAAATTAGTGAAAACCTAATAAATTAAAATGCATTTCCTTAGGAAAATGTGATTTGTTCTCACAATAGTTTATAATAAGTAGATTTATTTGCTCACCATTTAAATAATAGTCACATTTGAGAAAATACTTGCAAATGTATAGTTGACAACAACTATAAACATGTAATATTTATTAATGAATTTATATTCATTAACATTCCTTAATGAATCATATATAGCACAAATAACAAAATGTGCAAAACCACAGCTAACATAAAGCTTTTTTAGCTGTGGAAAAAATTTAAAATCCTTAAAACTGAAAATAAATCATCAAATTTCAGTAAAAAAAATTAAAACAATATTTCATTTATAAAGTTTATCTCTTAAAATAGAAAAGTCATACATTATATTTAATAAATATTACTTTGAATTTTTATCAATAGAAACGCCACACCAGATACAGAATATGTACCCCAAAGGCACGCCCCCAATGACCCACCTTCTCCAGCCACACCCTACCAACCTACAGTTGCCAATTAATCCCTACAAGGCGATTAACTCACTGATTGGGTTTAGGCTTCTATAACCCAATGATTTCCCCTCAGCCATCACAAAATATCACATATGAGCTTTTGGGGGACACCTCACATTCAAACCATAAAAATGCAATTATATATATATATATATTTGTCCATATAAAATATATATATTATATTATCTTTACTCTTAGTGTTTTTCTTCTTTGAATTCAAAAGTCACTGACATAGACATACTAATTCAAATACAAAACAAATTCAAAAATTGTAACAATTTAGTTTTCAACAAAAGAATATTTTCCTACAGGTGGATATTTCAACATCTTAAAAATAACTAGTATTTTATGTTGAAACAAGACATTGTTGTTAAGCCTGAGTTGTTGACTGTAGTGATCTTAGCAAACAGCAAAATTATTACAGCATGCAGCATTTCAAGAAATTTCTCCCTTTTTCATACAGAGTTATGATTGTCTGCAACCCTTGAGCCCCTGAGAAAAGGCACTTTCTCTTTAATCTGAATGCTACTCAATAAGAAATACTTAAAAGGGGACAAATATATAATAATCACAGTTACAACAGGAAAGAACATTCCTGATTACCCTCAATCCAGAAGAAAACATTCATGAATCCTCAGCATAAAAGCCTTACGGGAAAACCCCCCTGCAGAGATTGCAAGGCCTTGACACCACTTTTCCAAAAGCTTTCTACAGAGTGCCACCGATTCATAAAATTTAACCCACAATAAGCCTTTTACAAGAGAGACCCTTGAATAATGTAGCTTGAGCAATAGAAAAAGCAGCGGAGGGTAACCTTTGAGCAATCACACCTCAGTTTGGATGATGAAGATATGCACAGGACCCTTGATGTCATGGACGGGACATCCAACTGTGCAAGAGCTGAACAGGTGGGCAGTGGGAGCTGGTGACAGCAACCTGGGAACACCATGACTTGACAAGAAAACACTTCATCAGCTTCTGGCTAAGGGTCCTTCAGAAGTACCCTTGGATATGAATTTGAAGTTGCCAGGAGACTCAACTTTTATTCCTACTCAACATTAATCACATGCTTGTATTTTCCCCTCTGTCAAAGTTAGCTAAACAAAGTGACCTTACAACTTGACTCCTTGACTTGCTGAAAACTTTTGTTATATTGTACATTTTATGTCCAATTATATTTTCAATATAAATTCATGTATCACAAATCCTCTTTAATATATGAGAATGGAAGTGGTTTTGCTTTTCCAAGGAATAGAAAATTAACATGTTTCAGTAATCCCAGCTTCGTTCTTCACCCTGACATCTACAAATTGGAATGAATCACATTTAATAAGCATTAGCTCTGTGTTCTCTAGAATACATCATTTTTGCCTTTCTTAATATTTTATTTTCTTCCTACTCTCATTGTTTATAAGTATGATTTTCTTTGATTTTTTTCTCCAATTCTATTTTGTCAGCAATAAACAAAATGAACCATTTTGCAAAGTTTGACTTGCAATTAATCTGCTATTGTTCTATTTTTAAAAAAATAAATCCCTGGGGCTGGAGCAGTGGCTCAGTGGTTATGGCACTTGCCTGGCATGCCCAAGTGTGAGGGTTCAAACCCCAGCACCCATGTACACAACAAAGTCTCAGAGCAATGGAAGCCATGTGAAAAACTAAATACAATTGATTCTCTCTTTCTCTCTCTCTCTCACTCACTGTCCCCTCTTTCTTTAAAATAAATAAATAAATAAATAAATCCCTTTGTTTTTCATCTGGACCTTCCTTTCAGCCGTTTTTGCATATCAAACAATAGAAATGATCCTACCAGTTACTCAAGCCAATGCGCTTACAGCTCTTCTTGACTTATCCCTACCTTATGCTTAAATGTTAACAAACTATATCAGTCTTACCTTCAAAATATCACGTGCCTTTACCACTTACGACCATTGTTAGTTATGTGGACCACTGCAAAGGACTCTCTGCTTACACTCTTGATTGCTGAATTCTATAATGAACAGGGTCTATTCTCAGCATGTGAAGAACAAGCAAAAAAATAGTAATTCTGTTATAAACTCTAACCCTGTTCCTCCTCTGGACAAAAGTCTGCAGTTTCTCACCTCCATGGAAACAGTCTTTACAACAAATGGGTTTCTAGAACTACAATATCTCATGGTCTTTTAGTTTCTGAGTTTGTCTATCCTGCTCATCTTCCTTCAGCTCTTAGGCACGCTGGATTCATTAAAGCTTCTTAAACAAGTTGCTTCTGTTTATATCTCATGGTCCACACACTTACTGGCTTCAAAAAAAAATTCAACATGTTGGATATTTCACTGGTAGTATTTCAGGGTTTCAGTACCTCTTAATGCTAGTATTTTGTATGCTAGTCTTTTTTTATTTCAGCCACTCTTGTAAGTACAGGGTAGTGTATGATGCTTTAATTTGGATTTCGTTAATACTACAGATGTCAATCATAATTTTTATTTCCTTCACTGACTTCTGTATATTGTCATCATGAAATTTCTGTTCAAATATTATATATTTGTAATTGATTGCATTGTTATGTTTTTTTTTAAAGAGAAGGACAGAGAGAGAGAGAGAGAGAGAAAGAGAGAATCAATTTTTTTTTTGACTGGGGTTTATTATTCGTTTTTTTGGAACTGGGGGTCGAACCCAGGACATTGCCAATGCTGTGTAAGCGCTTTGCCACTGAGCTACATCCCAGCCTGAGAGAATCAATTTTTATTGAGTTTTTCACATGGTGTTTGTGGCTCTGACACTTAGTTGTGTACGTGGGCGCTGGGGTTTGAACCTGTGTGCTCACATGTGCCAGGCAAGCGCTGTAACTGCCGAGCCACCGCTCCAGCCCCCGTTGTTGTGTTTTAAAATATCTCCGCACATCAAAGGCCACCTTCTACATCAGATACGCCATGTCCAGGTACTTTCATGTCAATTGTGTTAAAAAAGAGTTTTACTTTGTCATTTTTTATCTGAATGCCTTTTCTTTCTTTCTCTTTACTTTTCAGAGCTTTCAGGAGAAAAATGGTAGTGGATTAGGTTAAATGATAATTCTGAGTTGACTGCAATATTTATTGTTCTTCCTGGTCTGATGAAGATTGTCTAGAAAAGGAACATTTTTATCTGTTCATTTGCTTGCCTTTTTTCTTAGTGTTGTTTGGCTTTTGTTTGTACTGGTGGGAAGGAAAAATCTGATCCTTGTTCTGCCATCTTGCCCATAAGCATACGTCTCCTTCAGTATTTTTAATAAACGATGAAATGACATGGTATACCTATGCACGAAACCCTGCAGCTTGCCCTTGTTTTCAGAATAAATTCCAAGCATCTAACCACAGTCTGGAAGGTAGTGGAGAGATAAAACACACCCATCTATTCCACCTTTCCTCCATTTACCTTTTAGATGATTATGGTATGTCTAATCTTTTTGTCTTTTTCTCTCCCTGGGAGATGCCAAAGCCTGTGCAATGTCATAGTTTTTGTGTTCAACCCTCTGCCTGGAAGACCCATTGGTAGTTTCTCCACATGACCTACAAACTCTCATGCTTCAGCTGTGTAGCCTAATGCCATCTCCTTCAAAGTGACTCTTCCAAGTCACCGTGTCACTTTACTGTGTTTCATCATAATAGTGTTTGTAAACATCTGAAGAAGCCAGCTTTTCTTTTTGCTTTAATATAATTTGGTAAATTGCCTATTTTCTAAGAAATGTGCATTTCATAATGTTACGGGTCTTACCCTGTTCACATCTGCCAGTCTAATAAATGTAACTGTGCTGGGTATCTGCAAGAAAGTGAACAAATACGTATTAAATAATAAGAAACCACTATTTTTATTGAAATCCTGAAGCTGGTTATTTCCATATTCTGCCATATTACCAAGAAACTTCTAATTTTTTCTATTGTTTTATGTATGATGTGCATGTTGCTTGGCATCCTTAAAGACTGTAGGTTAAAGGCTATTCTGATACTATAGGTCATTTTTTTCTTTTCCATCTTTTAATGTGTGTTTCATATTATGTCTCTTTTTTTTGTCTTATGCAATGTAGAATAACAGAAAGAACATGGGCATTGGGACCAGATTGCTTCCCAACTTCCTAGAGGTGTACAGTCTTACAAATCAGCTAACATTTTGACATCTCAGTCTCCCAATTTATTGCGATGTCAATAAGGCATCAACATCCAGAATTGCTGGAAAAATTATTTTAGGTTAGAGCAGTCCCTCTTTATCCAGGAAGGATATGTTAAAAGAACTTCAACAGATGCCTGAAATTGCAGACAGTATGTATGCATAGGAGAAGCCTAGTATACATTTATCATAATAATGATAAATTTTAATTCATAAATTAAGTACAGCAAGAGATTAACAGCAAAAATTAAAAATAAAATGAAGTAATTATAACAATATGCTATAATAAAAGCTATGCGAATGTGGATTCTCCTTCCCTTTCTCAGAATCTACACTTGTACTGTGCACTGCAGCCTTCTTGTGGCAACATGAGATGATGTGTTGTCTACATGGTGAGGTGAACGGAGGTTGGGGATGTGGGTGCCTTGACATGGTTTTAACTAGAACACCAACACTACACTGCCACCAGAGTCAAGTATCCGAACTGCTTGACTAATGGACAAGATGCCAATACAACATGGGATAACCTAGATGAAGGAATGATTCATGCCCCAGCAGGGATGGTGACAGGGAAGCACCTGATTTAAACGCACATTGCTTATTTCTGGAATGCCCATTTAGTGGGTTTGACTATGGTGGACTGTTGGCAATTGAAACCAGGGGAAGAAAAGCCATGGGCAAGGGGGGATTAGTGCAGACACTTAAGTAACTAAGGAGAAGGATATGGAATTGGTTCCTACTTTGCTTTAATCTAATTTCTAGATTTTATTTGCTTCGTACTGCAGATAGTGTGATTGTGTAGAATGATAAGTTTGTTCTTTTTCAGAAAAAGGTAAATGAGCATGATAAACTATGGGCAAGAAAGAGTTGAAGGGGGACTAGAGCGGTGGCTCAGGGGTTTCGGCACTTGCTCGGCAAGCACGAGGACCCGGGTTCAAACCCCAGCACCACATACACAACGAAGTGTTGGAGCAACTAAGGCCATGTGAAAAACTAAATAAAGTCGTTTCTCTCTTTCTGTCTCTCTCACTGTCCCTCTCTCTGTAAAAAAGAAAGAAAGAGTTGAAGGGAGAGAGGCAGCTACAGTGGGCAAAATCACGGCTGTTAACTCAATAATTTGGCATTTAGAGTGAATTGGAGTTCAAAAAACTTTTTTGGTCTTAAAAGAGAGAGAGAGAGAGAGGGAGAGAATCATTATCTATTTTTTGTTTCACCAACACTTGGTTGTGTATGTGGTGCTGGGGATTGAATCCAGGGCATTGTGCATGCCAGGCAAACGCTCCACCACTGAGCCATTGCTCCAGCCCCATTATGTTCTTAATTCTAAGCACAAAGCATATCTGAGTTGGCAGAAAAGGTTCCTGACTCATGAATACTAGTACTCAAATGCTCCTGCCAAGGAAACACTCCTTCAGCATTCACTCACCTTCAGAAAATGACTATGGAGTAGAAGTAGCTGAAACTAAAAATCAGACTCTTCTCACCTTAGGTAAGACAATAGATTTGCATTCTAAGATATAAACTCAGCAAGCCACCAGTCAAATATTAGCATCCAAATGCCCTAGTCCTATTTTTCTTAAAGCTAATCCTGGTAGGGGATTGTTGACTTTTACTAAAAGGACAGTTATAACAACAAGCTAATGTGCTACTTTCCTTGCCACCTCAGGCTTTTGAACACCACGTAGATATTTAATTACATATGGCAAATGAGCAATGTGTGCTAGGCGGTCACCTGTGAAAACCTGAGAGGAAAAATATAATGTCTTTTTAATAGAATCACCTCTAGTGAATTCGTGCAAGGTGTGTACATTCCATGATTCCACATGCAAATATTTGTCTAGGAGAACAGCAATTTCTTATTAAGTTACATTTTAATGCTATCTAATTTATCTAAGTATCAGGGGAAAGCCGTGGCATTTGGCATCATATCTTACACATAAAATATATGCATTGAATGAAGATGAAAGAGAGAAATCTCCCTAGCAGATTGTTCAACTTAACTCAAAGCACGTATTTCTAAAATGCAATATGCATAATAATTTGTGTAATTTTTCAGTAATTTTTAAGATAACATTCTTCCTTCAGTTTTTTCATTTCATAGTAACTAGTGCCTTTCCAAGTTTTATAAACCCACAAAACCATTTGCACTTTAAAGGAAAGCTTTAGATACTATACTTTTAAATAAAAACAAATATTTCATAGCTCAAATGACCATAATCTCACAAATAATACATGTTTGCATTTTTACCTACAGTTTCCCATTTTATCAATGTATTAATCCCCTTAACTCTTTATATAATGACTGACCAGCCCATAGAACAGGTTAATATTCCTTGTATCATTCAATGATTCACTGTAAATAAATTTGAAAATCAAGATTCACTAAAAATATATGTATGTATATATGTATTTTTATATCGATCTATTTATATATATTTTATAAAGCATAGCTTGTTTTAGGAATCAAGGAATATTTTCATTACTTTTGGATTTTAATTGTTGCTTTCTATGTGAATCAAACCTTTCCCAAGTGCAGCCCGTGAAGCTCCTACAGGACTCCAGAGAGAGGATGTTTAGCATATTGCTAGGAGACCACATTCACATCCTCCATAATAACAGCAGTAATTATGTGCTTCCTGGTGCAGGGTATTAGAAACACTGCCAGTTATGTCTCAGCACGCCACAGAATTAACTCATACAATCTTGATCATCTATTTCAAGCAGCTCATCTGCCAGGCTGACCTATACGGTAATCAGACTAAATTGTATGTTTTTGCTACATTTGCATTTTATTTCCCATTTTTATATACATACTTCTCCTTCATTCTCTGAAATAGCTTTGCTGTAAGTAAGACGCAGTAAATGAATTTCTTCCCACAATTTCCAGCTCAATAATGAGCATAACATTTCTGAAAGTAGAAAGTCTTATTATATTCAACATATTCCTTCTTTTGGATGTCAGGGAAATATCATACCTCCTTAACCTGCATTCTTTTAGAATAAAGGTAAAAAATTAAACTTTTCTCTTAAACTATTTACATTATTTAAAAGTCAAGTCCTTGCATTATTTTTATAATACATTTCAAGGTTAGAAATTTGCATTTAATTTAAAATTTTAAGCCACCAAATGTCCTTCCAATTATTAAGTGAGGCTGTGGTTATGGAAACCTATTATTCCCACTTTATTTCATAAAAATATTCAAACACTCTTAACTGTGTTGTCCTTATTGGTAAAGTGAATATAATATATCCTCTTAGAGTTATTAAAGCTGATAACTTGAAAAAGCATGGGAAAGACTCGGCACAATGTTCAGAAACATGTGAATGGGAGATCAACAGAAGTTACCACCGCGCTATTTCCTTCCTGCTGAGAATTACCATGTGTGTATGCTTGTGCACATGCACACACAACCCACACATATAACCTCTTCAATTCTTTATTGCACTAAAATGAAATCCTGCTTTATGAAATTGTGTGTGCAAGTATTTATGTCTGAAAATTATATTGAATTTTGTAAAAGTTTACTGAGTACTCATAACTATATGTTTCCTTAAATGTTGAGTTATTTAAGCACATCTTATAAAAGTTATAAGGGTTTTGTAGTACAGTTCTTGATTTCTAACTGGAAATGCACCCTTCATCTGGTTTACATTAACTACCTTAAGCATCACAGTAGAATCAAAATGGGAGCTAATATGCTGGCAGAAACATCTACTCTGTATAATTGTTAATATCAAATCCCCAGAAGCAAATACTCTGCATAAAAACTATATCTGTACCGTGTTTGGTGCTTTTTAAACCTAAACATATTAGTGCTGAGGCCATTTGTTGCCTACTCCGATATCTTCTACTCATTTTTATTTTTGAATATGTGATTTTTAGCTTGTCCTAAAATAAAGTTAAAATCACTTCCTTCTTTGACGTAGTTGTGGCCTGACTACTGTAAAGTTCCAGCCCTTGCTGTGTAAATGAATATGCTGAACCTATGTTTGAGCTTCTGTGGAATTTCATAAAAAGTTGTGATCCCTCATCTCTGTTCCTCTTGATTCCTGCCTGAAGGAAGAACTGAAGAACAGAGCTTCATCTCCCATCTTGGGTCTTCATCCACCATTATGTTTTAGAAAGAAAAGCACAAAGGAAAGAAATAAAAGACCATAAAACTCAACAAATTCATGGACTTTAATGGAACCACCACATACTCCTAATCTACTTTGCTATTGGTTTCTTTTTCTGTGATTGAAAAAACAACCTTCATTCCTACACTGGGTTTCCAATAGCATTGGTACAGACTTGACACTGTTTTCCATAGGTTGTATTTCCTAGAGAATTAGAGTGATTAGTATTCATTTTGCTATCATATAGTCAGATTCCAAAAGTGATTTCTATTATAAAATTTTTCAAGAGAAAAAAACAAGTTGTGGAAATATTTTAATTTAGTTTTGAAATATTGGAAAATAGCACTTTTAACTACATTTTAATTGATAAATCATTTTTAATAATTAATGAAAGAAAATTGTTACATTCCTAATATGTCCTTCAAACATTCATTATAACATTATGCTACATATATTGATAGTTTTCAAAAAGTATTTTAAACATTACTTGGTTGCATTTGCTGGACAGCAGATATAACAACCTTTGGATTACTTGGTATGGTTTCAATCATTAAAAAAGCAAAGGAATAACACTCATGCTTTATTCCTTTCTTAACCAGTCACTTTTATTAAATTACTGCACAGTGCAGCTTTGCATGGTCTTAACAATAAATTAACAATTTTAAAAGGAGTAACCGAAGCTCTAGCATTTAAACCAATAAAAGTAAAACAAAGCCAGAGAAAAAAGTTAAGGGGATTGAACCTAATATTCATGATCTTGGAATGGGGAATTAAGGTGGAAAAATATATGTATAACTCGAGTCCCCAGAGGAAGAGAGAAAAGGGCTGGACCACAAAGTTGAAGAAACCATAGCCAAATGTGTCCCAGTGAGGCAGAAAAAGTTAGGCAATCAGTGTAAACAGAACAATGTGGGTTGATAAGGAGAAAATCAACAGATGGTCATCTTCCCTGAGAGTGCAGACATCCCCCAATGCTAATAAGGGTCTGACAAGATAGGCCAGATGCAGACACTCCCTGCTGCTAAGGAAGGAACCACATTCTTTTCTATTCTTTCTATTCTTTTCTATTCTTATAGAAAAGGCTGTGGTCCAGCCTGGACCAAAGACTGGACCAGAATTCTCCACACATGTTTCCTAGGTACAGGGGCAGGGAAGCAGTGACCAATTGAGGAGAGGACATCATATAAAAAGGGCAAACCTCACTGTGTCATCAGCTCTGTCCCCTTCCCCTACTCTGGGGGAAGTCTGCTCTTTTCCCTATGCTTTACTTTCTATAAATAAAATCCATCTGCTCCGCTTGCCTAGGTGTCCCTCGGTTTCATTCTTCGACTCCGAGAGGACACGAAATGGACATCCACATCACCAGCATCACCAGTTTGATGAAAAATTTAAAACTACACATTTGTGCAGCCCAAGAAGTTTATAAAAAGCACAACAAATTAATAATATAATTATATAAAACTACTGCTAAAAGCATCTTTTAAAAGCCCATAAAAGAAAGCATGTAACATAAAAAAGATAAGAATAGTATAGAGTAATTCTCAGAGGAAACAGTGCAACCAAGAAGATAAGTCAGTGATAGAGTAGAGCAGTAGCTTAGAATGCTCAAGCCCTGGGTTCAATCACCAATACTGCAGCAAAGAAAGAGAAAAAGAGAGGGGAATGGGAAGGGAGGGAGTGAGAGAGGAAGTTAGGAAGGGAGGAAGGGGAAGAAGGAGGAGGAGGAGAAGGATTGGGGGAGAGATAGAAGAATACTGAAAGAGGAGGAGGAGAAGAGGGAAGATGCATCTTTTGCAAAATGCTGGAAAAATGAAGAGAGAAAAAGACTCAGCTAATAATATTCTTAAAAAAGTCTTGAAAATCCTAAATCTCTATAAAATTGAACTTAAAGTTTAAAAACTTAAAAAAAAAAACTCTGGACAAGTTGACTTTAGCAGTAATTTTACAGGCTTTTCCTAAATTTCTTTTGTGAATGAAGTTCAACTAGAATGGCCAAGACAACCCAGAATAGAAAGACAAAATTAGAGGAAAACCACTATTTTCATGTTGTCTTTCAAGAGAAGACTAGCAAGTAGATAAATAAAACAGAATAGATAGTCTGGAAATGAAACTATCCATGCTGGGGAAATTAATTTAATTTTAGAAAGATGCAAAAAGGAATTTAGTACAGAAAGGAGGAGGCTTTCAATAAATGGTGCTAGGATATTTGAATACGCATCCATATGAAAAATGAGCAGTGTTCAAAATTTTGATTGTATAAATCTTAGTCCTTAGTGTAATATCCTAATCACCAAAAATTTCATAATAAAATATACAAGAAATACTGCAACCTTGTGTTACACAAAGATGAAAGTGAGTGAAGTGAATGGAAATCTCTGGCTTCAGACAGGGATAAAATATTTGCAAATCATGTATCTGATAAATAACATATCCAGAATATAGACAGACAAAACTGGTAGAACTTAATGCTAAGATACTGAATTCAGTTGAATGATTTAAACATCTCAAATAGAATACAAATGGCTAACAAACAGACATGCAAATATATGCTGAACATCATTAGTCCAGAGAGCAATGAGAGTTGAACTACAATGAAATACCACTACACAACTATTAAGTAGCTATAATTAAAATGACTTATCTGTGTTCTGGGGAGGTTGTGGAACAACTCAAAATCTCGTTGACTTATTCTGGGATGTAAAATGTATCAGCATTTTTGAAAACAGTGTGGGAATTTCCTGAAATGTTAAACTCACATCTACATATGATCTAATCATTCCATTCCTAGGTATTTACCCTGAAGAAATTAAGTCCATAAAAAAAGACTCAAAGGAAAGTTTACAGCACCACACCAGAAAAAAATCAAAATGTTCATTAAGAGATGACTGAAGGTACAAACCAATACAATGTGGTGGTAGTCTATTTTTAGAAGGATGGACACCATGCTAGCAGCATGGATCTGTGGAGCACAGGATCTGAAAGTAATTCGCTGAGTGAAATAAATTGGGAAAAAGAACTTTCTCTAGGATTTTAATTTTTGAAACTCTAGAACATGCAAATGGATCTACAAGTGTACAGAGTGGATCTGTGGTTGCTACAGGATTTGGGGAATTAAGATGTGTGAATGTAGATTATGAGGCAGCTAGGGAAAGCTTTCATGACACGTGAAAGATCATTAGAAAAATTGTAAGAAACGTATATGAGATACTGCTGGTTACTGTTTAGAATCACTAGGATTAAAAAGGTTAACCATACCAAGTGTTGGTGAGGATGTGAATTACCTGAAACATACCCTGCTGGTGGGTGGGAAAATGATATGACCTCTTCACAAAATGCCATGTCTATTTCCTGAAAAGGTCACTTACATATGTCATGCTTCATCCCTGTCAAGTTTTAAAAATTGACCCAAAACTAATAAAAAATGTTTTCACAAGTGTTCATAATAACTTTATTTGTAGGATCTTCAAAGTAGAAATAACTTCAGTCATCATATTCTGTTGAATAAGCGAACTACGGCACAACACTCAGCAATACAAAGAAATGAGCTCTTGTTATGAAAATCAACATTATTGAATCTCAAAATGAATGTTTAGTCTCTGTCTGGAAATAGATAGGGAAGCATGGGAGACAGAAACTCTACAGTGGCATGAGTAAATTTTAGGTCTGATAGTGTTACTTGTTATTTTCATTTTAGTGATGGCTTTCTGGGTATATACATACCAAGCTGTACCTCTTAAATGTGATTGAAATGCCAGTCATAACTGTATTATACTGCAAAAATAGGATTTGAGTAGCCTTCTCATTCATGCGACACTGATCATCATATGACGGCATCTGTTACCTAAAATAACCACAGTATACATAAGGGATCATGCTTTTAGCAGTATAATTCATTTCTGCATCATTTTTCCAGCTTTGAGTGAACACTAATTATTCTTCTCACATGTAACTCTTATCCTCTGAAAGGCAAGAATCAATTCTCTGATATTTCTCTGAATTTTACAATATTTACTATATAGGAGGAAAGATAATAATGTAGCATCTGGGATTCAGTTTTTCTCCAGACATTTAATACACCAAGCAGTATGTATGAAATAAAAAAAAGAAAAATTAGAGAATGGAGAATTACACAAAACACTCATGAAACCCAAGCTCTGGGTTTACATAACTTTATCAAATGGAGAGACTATGGCCATTTTCAGTCCTCCGCCCTGGAAGGACCCACACGTACACTCTCAGGTAGCTGTTCTGCGTTCTGCACAATAGTTACAGCTAAAGAGAAAGTCACTTGCTGACAAGGCCATTGATACTGATTATCTCAGGCAACATCATATTGGAGATGTTAGAAACTATGAATTGGTTTCCCATGTTATACATTAGAAAATTTAGTTAGTTTTCTAAGTCTATAACTACAGACTTAAATTTTACAGACTTTAACAAAAACAACAAAATCTCTGCCTAATATGCATGAGACCCTGAGATTGATCTCCACCCACATACAAAAGAAAATAATTTCTCTCTGGGAAAAACAAGGCAGGGCATGGGCAAGGACTGGGAAGGAGCTCCCACTGATACTCAAAACATTTACCAAAATAATGAACAGTGACGAAACTGCACACTGAATGTGCAATCTTTGATATCTGTTTCATCTTTGAAAAGTAAAAGAATAGCTATACTATCCCATATTTCCTTCTATTTTCAAAACTGGATGATCCTGTGAGTTGGCAAAGTGAATATTACTCATGGTTATAAAACACAATGCTCTACGGAGGCATCGGTACAGGGAAGGTGCACTCAGTCAGGGCAAAAAGAATCAAGCATCTGCAAGAATGACAGACCCTTGAACTCTCCTGATTAAGCGAGCTCTCCTAGGAGGATTAAGATCTTCCACAGGTTGTCTTCTGTGATTGTTCTGTAGAAATTTTCCCTTATTCACATTCCATATTATTAAGGTACTCATTAATGGACATGATTATTCACACAAAAATGAATTCACTTTGCAATAGCTTTTAAACACCCTTTATAGCCCATGATTTATTTTTAATTAGAGGTCATCTGTTCTAACTCTAGTTTATTAATGCAATAGCTTTTTATGGGTGGAAATTGGCTCTAAATTAACTCTCTACTAGTCTAGATTCCTCTTCAGCATAATGCATGCTGCTCCAAGTACATTTAACAAATTGAAAATAGTTATTAGCTAAGAACAGCATTTATATTTCTACTGATCAACTATACAGAACATTATTTGTGAACAATATGTTTAAATTATGATTAATTTATACTTATTAATTCAAGTTTCTGTGAGCCAAACACATAGTCAGACTTGTACTACTAATAATCTTCCTAAACATTTTATGATAGTTAACAGAGATAATATTGTGTTCTTTTTGCATTAAAATTGTAATTTAACTTCTTCAAGAAGTTTAAAAGATTTTCACAAAATTGAAAAGAAATTAATGTTTTCTAAGGCAACAAGGCTTAGTGACACAGACAGACTCAACTTTTAACCTCAGCTTTTAATTCTACCACTGGGTGATTCTGGGCAGGAAATTTACCCTCACTGATATTTCATCTGTAAAATCGGATTAGCTGCAAAAAGTTGTACATAAATACAAGTAGCTATTAGAGAATGAAATTCAATTGCTACTGGGAAGAGGAATTCCAGGAAGCAATTTTATTCAAAGCTGGGAAGCTTGGTTCAGGGAACATGTATATCTCGAATGCTAGTCCCAAAGTTTGAAATTTATTACAGTTTTATACTTAATGGGAGGTTACATAATAATTAATTTTTTTTTCATTTTGACAAGTCAGATAGTTATTTAATAAGATTTTACAGAAATAACACCTTCTGCACAGGGTTTTCTCTATAGGGTGAAAGCTCATCCCGTAACTCTTGTAAGTTAGATAAGCGCAGCTCAGAGCTTCACTGTCCCAGAGGAAGTTAGCAGCCACAGCTAATCTCTATGCAAGCTAACTTCTGAGCATGCAGATGCCTTGGCAAAGATTTTATTGACAGAGGCCCGTTGAGCTAGCTTAAAGATACACTGTCACCATTATTAGAGGCAGGGTCTTGAAACCCCTACCTCAGCCTCCTTCATTGTTTGTGGAGAATCCTGAATCCGAATTAGGAACTTTCTAGTGAGTATCAAACATATGAAGAGATTATTCTTTTTTAAAAAATACCGTTTTTTTCTTAGTGGTTTAATTCATGACTTCACATGGAACTATTGTATGATTTGTCACTAATAGAATAGAGCACTGTAGTTTATTATTGTGGAATTCACAATATTGGCAAATTCAGAATTTTTTCAGTTTCAAATGGTAAAATGCATGACTTTCTACATTTTTCTTTTACCTAATATATTTGCCCTCATCTGCACTTTTTAGAAAGTTAGGCTTTAACCACAATATGGCTGGATATGAGTTAAGTAAGAGAAGAGGATTATGCATGGATCAGTAAAATTCCATCACCACTGGGCCTTGGCATGGACATCCCAACAGAAGGGCTTAATCGTCCTCCTTGGAGACGGAGCCAAAAGCTCAGGCCAGAGGTTTGAGCATCCATCTATCACACCGAGGACACAGCCAGCTGTCCTGCGGGGGAAATACACTGTCGAGGCTATTCCAATCCTCTTTATTAGAATTGCCTTTAATTGCAGATAGTGAAGGAAATACAAAAATCATTAACCAAATTAAGAATGTCATTCGGGATTATTTCCACAATTAATAAAAAAGTTAATTGCCACCACTACATTACAAAATCAACCAAAATAAAAACTTAATGAATCTCAAATTCCTTACAAAGTTTAATTTTTGTCACATCAGATATTGTTTCCTTTTCATTGTGTTTGACATTTTAAACACATGATTACATCCATCATTACCTTCATTGTTTTGCTTTGTACTTACTGAACTTTTATTTCTGTCTTTTTTCAAAGTTTTTTAAAAATTATATTTTCAAAACCACAATTCTGTTATTACTCAAAATGGTATTTGAAGAAAAATCAGTATAAACTTGATTGCAGGAAAAATTCAATTGTTCTGCATGATATTAATTATATGCCTGTGTATTTTCTTTTAAAAGCAGCTTAAAATTCCAAGTCTTTGTGGGTAAGATTTTAATAATGTTGAATTGCTGAAAATAAATTATAAATGAAACACTAAAGTCTGTTTATTATAAAAAGTCATAGGTTCAGGATTTCATAAAAATTGTCAGTCCTTCCCAGGTTCCTGATTTTCTTAGAGGTAAAGCAGAATATAACTAAACCTATAAGATTCTTCTGATAATTAGACGTAAAATGTTAGAATTGGTTACACACAGAAGCCATTAACCAGGTATCAAGCCACTGTACAATTAACACCCAACTCAGTACTCATTTCAATGAGGGTTGCTCCAGTTCTCCAGTGGACTTCTAAAGATGAGAAGGAGCTCTGTCCATGAGGTGCATTGTTTTCACGCCTCTGGTTGATCCAAAAGCATGTATTTGTTAACTAACAAGAAGTTCTTGAGTGAGTCTGGAACCAAACCCCATTCCCAAGAGAGCCTGGGTGTTACTGTTCTCTTTTCTTTTCTTTTTCCCCCCTTAAATTGAATTCCTTTATTTTTCCATATTTTTTCTTGGTGCAGTATAGTTTTACATAATGGTGGTGTTCGTTATTAAATAATCAGAAAAAGCACACAATATAATAATATAATTTGGTTAGAATCATTGCCCAGTATTTCCAGTACCACATGAAAAGTCTTTATGGAGATATTGAAGCCACCTGCAGAGAAAAAGCAGATATGTGTGTGCATGTGTGTATGTGTGCGTGCGTGTGTGTGTGTGTGTATATATATGAGAAAGCGAGAGAGAGAAAAAGAAAGCACAAATCATCCTTAAAGTTTGAAGATGATTTTATACCTTGACCTTCTGTAGCTTAATAACCTTCACCTCTTTTAGTTTGCTAACCAAGAGTTTCCAGTTTTGTTTTGTTTTGTTTTGTTTTTTTAAGAGAGAGGGACAGTTAGAGAGACAGAAAGAAACAACTTTATTTAGTTTTTCACATGGCCTTAGTTGCTCCAACACTTAGTTGTGTACGTGGTGCTGGGGTTTGAACCCCTGTCCTCGTGCATGCGAGGCAAGTGCTAAAACTGCTGAGCCACTGCTCCAGCCCCAGAGCTTCCAGTTTTAACCACATTAGTTCATGTTGTGTTTCTGCCACTTACAAAAGCCCAAAATGTCCTGTATAGTTATAGCATTTGAAACTGGAGAAGAGTTACATTAAGGACTGATTCAGTTTGATTGTTTTAACAAGTACTCTTTTTGGGAAAATATATCATCTCTCAAAAATCTCATATCTACATCTATAAAATGAGATTAGTTGTGTGTTATAAGGTGCTTATCAAAATCAGACATTGAAAGTTGCATGATTTCTGGTAACAATTTGTACTCACTCTTTTCTCTAGTTAATTGCACGCACATGTGAAAAAGAATGCCAACAACTAGTTAACAAAGCCCACGGAGTGTGACACAAGACCTCGGGCCCAAACTTTGTCTTCACTGTGGTTAGTGAGATCACAAGACAGCAATTCTATATTTCTCTGTTCTTATAGATGAGGAGAGCCCATTACAGTTTTACTGTTGATACCAAAAAATGACTTTTAAAAACATAAAATAATTTTTTCATATTTGTTATTTTTTGGCTAAATGTACAGAACCAAGTTCAGGGATATTGAATTTACTTATAATTATTGCCCATTCAAACAATATAAAATATTTCCTTTAGATTTATTATGCTTTTTTACCTTCTTTAATATTTTCAAATTTTCTTATTTGGATTAATATCAAAGCTTGTCAGTAATGCAAGATAACATTAGGTTATTTTAAAACATGGCATTGCCTTTCCTTGAAAATACAAATTAAACTCTGACTTCTTTTAGGTATTTCTGTGGTCTCTCAAAATAACTGTGGAATGTCTTCAGTCTCACTTCCCTAACGTGATCTGTACACTCACTTGCCACCAGAGAGTTAAAATGAACCTATTCTATTTGAGGTATCAAAATAGAGACACATATGACAGCTTCCATTTCCAACTTCAGCTACTAACTAGGAAAAAAAAGGAGGGAAAGGAATGCTTAGCATTTCACTGAGAATAAATGCCACTTTGTAATACCTTTCACAATGTGCAAGATATATTTAGTTATTTGTCATATTAAAAATAAATTTCAGAGGGACATATGCTTTACACAACCTCATTGTCATCAACTTGTTTAGGGATTAAGATTTATGACAATATGGCTATTCTGGGGACACAGCTTGGTACAGGGAGAAGACAATGGAAATAATACAAAGCCATGATAATAATTTTATAAGTACCAACTTCTAAAATACAAAAGTTACCAGTTTGCTTATCTGGATACGAGATCCTGAATTCTTAAACAAATAAATTTGGTGCAGATTATTTTGACTGTCTCTTTAAGCAACATATTTTTAGAATATTATGTTAGATATCTTGATTACACTATAGGTTAACTGGTTTTCAAATATTAAATGGAACAAAATACAGTGAGTACTGAACTCTTCAACTATGAGGCAATCTGTCAAGGTTCTGAGCTGTCCTCAGAATTTCCCTCTTTATCAAAAAAGCATTCTGAAGATCGCTGACCATGGGTTGTTGAAAAGGGCCTTTGGCTACGGAAGATTGGGTTGATTAAAGAATCCAGACATTCTTATTTTTGTGTGGAGTGCAGATTGGAACATTTTCGAATGGATACAAATTTATTTCCTCTAATAAACATTTGCTTAATTTACATCATTTCTTGATTGACAGGCTAATCTGTATGCTTGACTAAGGAACATAATTCACTTCTCCCCAGTGAAGCTTTTGCTGAGTCATTTGAAGACTGATTCTTTTGTAGATGATAGTTACCCTGATTGATTTAGAGGAACAAAACTACAAATTCCCCAAAGATGATGCACACCACTGTTTCTGGTTAATTAGAGCAAACACTAAGATGAAAACAGTGGTCCATTTCATTTTCTACCCATCAAAAATGTGGGTGATAAAGTGAAAGTATATTGTATTTTGCATTTTGTAACATTTTAAATTTTCTTTCCTAATCTGTCTTAGCTCTAAAAACCACTTAAAACATTTAGGAAGAATGAAGAGAAAATATTTATGACTGTGTTGGGAAATTTTTTCTTAGAATGGCCAACAAAAACACAAACAATGAAGAAAATGAAAATCCTACTATGTAAATTGAAAAAGAAGTTACCAAATGGGTTTAAGTCAGCACTCAGAATATAAAAAATAAAGCTCTTTTTTCCAAATCAATAAGAAATAAATAAATGTACAAACATAAGACATTGAATTAACATCTAACCTAATAAGGAAGCTATATTAAAAATAAACATAAAAGGAAGTACCATGACATTCATTTGAACATTCACCATATTGGCAAAAGTCAGAGTTCCCACAATACCAAATGTGCTTAGCTAGTAGAGTATCAGTAATGCTTAGGGCTTAGGCCCAGCACTCACTGGCTAAAGAAGGGATCATAGGTCAGAGAGGCAGTGGTCAAAAAGGTTGACAGCAAGGCATAAACAGTCTTCCTTAGAACATATGCTGGAGAAATCTCACAGGCTTACAAGGAGATGTGTTCAGGAATGGCACTGAAGAATTATTTGTAAAACAAAAAGAAAAGAATAAAGAAGGAAATTTGGAAGGGAGAAAAAGAAGGAAAGAGTAAGGGAGGGAAGAGGGTGAAAGAAGGAGTTGTATAGTAGTTTTTATTAACTGCCATATTTACAGAAATTTTGTCTGTTTAATGAAAAACTATAAAACATGAACTTAGAGATAAATCACAAAAGCATGTAGTCATGCAACAAATGCAAGTTACAGAATTTTTACACAATAATGCTGTCATGTAATTTACAAAAAAGCAATGCTACACAGCACATTTTTTGATGTTCATATAAAGTAAAATATACACTGTAGAACAATGAAAGAGGTGGTATTTGCTTCTAAGGATGAAGTATAATTAGTGAGGGTCAGGTTTATAAAGCTGTTTAATTTTCATTTATAATATTTAAATTTTTAAACTTTGTAGTGGCTCCTGAGGTTCTTATTATGCTATTAATTACTTTTTTATGCCTACAGTGCTTTACGGTATTGGAAAAATAACTTAATATTGGTCTTGTTATACATTATATTAAGTGGATAAGATACAAAATACATGCAGATATAAATAAATATATGCTAATAGCTAGAAAAACACACAGTGGGATTTATTTCATTTTAAAATATATAATAGCTAATAATGAAACTAGAAATAAAGGCATGCATGAAGAAAGAAATATTACACTGAATGCAGGAAATAACAAAATATATCAACAAAGGGATGTGACTTGATGAGACCACTCAATTACACAAAAATGGTTTTGCATGATCAGTACAGGTGAAGCTCAAACCACAAAGGAATTTTATTAATCAGAAATTATTTAAAATTACCCTGTAAGGATCAAAAGACAAGAAAATTTGAGAAATATAAAATAATAAGAATAGCCTTTTATTGTATATATGGTGGTAATGTTGATCTTAGAGTATAGCAAGCTAGAATATAATGCTCAACAGTAAATCAAATTATATTTTATAATTTGCTGTAATATGGCACAGGGACAATTTTTGTCTAGAGTAAAAACAAAAAAAAGTAAAATGCAATCCCTTATCTTCCAGCATTTATTATACTGAATGTTTTGAAATTCTGAAGTAGTAATTACATCAGAAGTTAGGAGCTAAGCAAAAAATAGAAGGGAATAAAACATGGCTAAGAAACTTTACAAGAGAAAGCCCAAAATATATTTATTAATTACTGATTCTTCTTATAATGATTAAAGGTCAAAATATAAAAATTGAGTTTTGTGCCAGTTAAATAGAACAATTAACATTACCCATGGATAATTTATATAAATAAGGAAATGAAGAATTAAAAATCACCCAGCAGTCTGAGCAAATAGTCAACATTCATAATTTGCACAAAGATATTAATTTATGAAAGATTATGTAAGGTTTTTCTTCCTAACATCAAATGAAAAATAAAGCACATTAACCTTTTTGTGGATGCAGGAAAATTCTCTATCATGTATTTCCTGTTGGCAGATTAATCAATATAGCATTGATTAGGGACACTTTTACTCAATATCATTTATATCCTAGAGTTTCAATCCTAGGAATTTACCTTAAACAAAATACAAACTTGTCATTACGATTTATGGATAACTATATTCATCCTTGGTATATTCTGAAGTAAGACAAAAATTTTCAAGCATATAAATTTGAAAGAATGATTTTATTTCTCCTTAAGACAATTCTATTTCTTTCCATAAGAGGTAGATTTTTAAATCTTATTTCTATTTTTGCCTATAAGTTTAGAAAGTATCCATCCACATTGTTATTTTATACTATATTTTCTTCTACTGCAAAAGGAATATAATTAATATTAAAGTGCAATTTTACCTATTGCATATAAAATCAATTTTATTTCAGAAGTGTATAGACTTAAATCCCATACTTGACTTCACAACTCACAACAGTTCCCAATGGCATATATTTTCAAGTTTCTAGTTTTATGATAAGCAATACTACAATTACATTTTTGAACACTTACATCTAGATGAACTTTTCTGAATACATGCATATTTTATTTCTCAGTTCAGAAATCATACTTGATAATTTGAATTTAGTAGGCACTTGAATTTCAACTATTTTACTACTCTCATCTCAAAAATAATGCCATTATTGCTTAGTAACTGAAGTAATATTTCACTAAAATGAAAAAAGTTGTTAAATCACAACATATGTTGTTAAAAATGTAACCTTTTTAACAATGTTCTCCATGTTGCAGCAATAGAAAAATGAAAGATAAAATTGACATGAAACTATCTTTGTGTTCGAACACTGCTAAAAAAATGAATTGATGAAGAGTTTGTATTTTTACCAACATCCTTCCTGCAAGTCCAAGAATTCTGAAGAATAGTATTATAAAGAATTAGGAGAAAACAATGAACATTTTTATTTAATTTATTGAGGAGTTGAGTTATTGTACAAGCATACATGCATGAAGAGGTGTTACTCTATATGCAACCAGTATAACCTCCACATCACCCACACTCCAGACTATTGATTGCTGATATTTCCCCACATTATGGGTATAAATGTCCTTATACATATATATATGAGAATGAATTTTCCAGAATTAAATGATCGCATAAGTATTTGGCTTCTAGGGACCAGTAAAGATTACACTGATGATTGTCTCCCTAGATCCCTTCTTATCCTCCTTTGTCTTCCCTATTCCCCTGCATCTCCCTTTTGCCCTACATATCTATAGTGCCCTTAGTTTATGTGTTGCTACACTTTTAATGAGTCTAATACATGAATTTTCTACCTTTCATCCAAGCTTGGATTTATCTCTAGATGCCACAAATGAGGGAAAACATTTGAATCTTGAGTCTCTGGGTTTGTTCAACTTTGCTCAGCATGATTTCTTCCATCGTCACCCGTCTACCTTCAAAGCTGGCAGTATTGTGGTTTCTAATAGTGGGATAGAACTCATGCGTATATACAACAGCTTTTGGATCCACTCATCCAGTGAAGGACATTTGGGTTGATTCCATAATTTAGCTATTATAAATTGAGCTACTGTGAACATTGATTTTGTTGTTTCATTGTAATATGCTAATTCTTGCTCTTCTGGGAAAATACCCAAAGAAGGGGTAGCTGGTTCATATAGTGGATCCATCCCTAATTTTTTCAGATGTCTCCATACTGCTTTCCAGAGCAGCTGTACCAGTCTGCAGTTCCATGAACAGTGTGCTAGTGTTTCTATCTCCCCACAATCCCTCCAGCTTTAGGTTTTTTTGTTTTTTTTATTCTTCATCTTTGCCAATTGGACTAGAGTGAGGCGAAACCATAAAGTGATTTTAATTTACCTTTCTCTGATTACTAGTGATTTAGAACACTTTCTCATGTATTCATTGACTTGATCCATTCCTCTGTTGAGAAGTTTCTGTTTAGCTCAGCGACCCAATTATTGATTGGATTGCTTGTGTTTTTGATACCCAATGTTTTGAGTCCTTTGTAAATTTTGGGTATTAGTCCCCGGTCAGAGGAATTACAGGCCATAATTCCTACCATTCTGTAGGTTCTTTCTTGACAGTTTTGACCAATTCCTTGGCTGAGCAAAAGCTTTTTAATTTAATGACATCATTCTCATTAATTCTTGACTTTAATTCTTTCACTTTATGAGTCTTGTTGAGAAGGTCATTGCCAACTGCCATATGGTGGAGTGTTGCTCCTAATCTTTCTTCTAGCAATTGCATGACAGCTGGTTTAATTCCTATTTCCTTGATCCATTTAGATTTATTTTTTGTGCAAGCTGAGACATAAGGATCTAATTTCAACTTCCTGCAAGTGGCTATCTAGTTTATCCAGCACCATTTGTTGAATAGGCTGTCATTCTTCCATGTTATATTTTGACCTCCTTTGTCAAATATCAGATGTTTAAATATTTGTGGGCTTGTCTCAGTCTTCTCTTCTAATCCATTGATTTTTATGCCTATTTTGATACCAGTATCATGCTGTTTTTGTTACTACAGTTCTATACTATAGTTTTAGATCTGGTCTTGTGATTCCACCTGTTTCATCTTTCTTGCTTAGTAACGTTTGGTCTATTTTGGGTTTCTTGTTGTTCCAAATGAATTTGAGAATTGCTTTTTCAATATCTGTAAAGAATGACATTGGAATCTTGATGAGGATTGCAATGAATCTGTATAGCACTTTTGGCAGAATGGCCATTTTAATTATACTAATTCTGCCTAACCAAGAGCATGGAATATCTTTCCATCTTCCCAGGTCTTCTTCAGTTTCGTTTTCAATGTTCAATAATTTTCGTTGTAGATGTCTTTTACTTCCCTTGTTAGATTAATTCCCAAGTATTTTATTCTTTCTGAGGATATTGTGAATGGGACAGATTTCCTGATTTCTTCTCCTGTACTATTATTGCTAGCATATAGGAAAGCTATTGTTTTATGGGTGTTGATATTGTAGCCTGCCCCTTGGTGATTCTATTTATAAACTCAAGGAGTCTCCTGATGGAATTCTTTGGGTGTTCCAGATAAAGAATCATGTCATCAGCAAAGAGAGATAGTTTACTTCCTCTCTTCCTATTCTTATCCCTTTGATTTCCTTCTCTTGCCTGATTTCTCTGGCTATTGGTCTCAAGTACTATATCGAATATAAGTGTTGAGAATGGGCAATTTTGTCCTGTTCTGGAGTTTAGTGGAAATGCTTTCAGCTTTTCTCCACTTAGTATTATACTTGATGATGGCCTTTACATAGTTAAGATAGGTAACTTTGATTCCTATCTTTTCCAGAGTTTTGTGAATAAATGGGTGCTTTTTTCTCTTTTGTTTGTTTTGTTTTTTTTATCAAAGGCCTTTTCTGGATCTATTTAGATGATCATGTGGTTTTTGTCTTTAATTCTATTTAAGTGATGAATCACATTTATTGATTTGCTTATGTTGAACAAGGCTTGCATCCCTGGAGTGAAGCCTGCTTTATCACGATAGAGTATCGTCTTGATGTATTTTTTAGAGTGATTTCCTATAACTTTATTAAGGATTTTTATGGGTTCAACAGGGATATTGGGCAGTAGTTTTCATTTTTTGATGTGTCTTTGTTAGGTTTTGATACCAGAGTTATGGTTGCCTCATAAAAAGTGTTTGGGAGAGTTTCCTCTTTTTCAATTTTTTTGGAATAGCTTAAAATAAGAAGTTTTTAGCTACTCCATGTAGGTATAGTAAAACTCAGCAGGGATCCATCAGGTCTCGGGCTTTTCTTCTTTGGAAGGCTTTTAATTACTATATTGATTTTGGTGCCTGTTTTTTGGTTGTTTACACTTTCAATATCATCCTGTGATAATTTGAGGGTGCCATATGTGTCTAAAAATTTGTCAGTGTCTTACAGATTATTTAATTTTGAGGAGTACAGTTTTTCAAAATATGTTCTTATAATCATTTGGATTTCTATGGGGTCAGTGGTGATTGCTCCTTATGTATTTATTTATTTATTTATTTATTTATTTTGTGATTTTGTAGATTTGCTTCATTTCCTTCCTTGTTTTAGTGACAATGGCTAGGGATCTATTTTATTTATCTTTTTGAAGAATTACCTCTTTACTTTGTTGATTTTTAAATTTTTTAAATTTTGTTCTTGATTTCATTTGTTTCAGCTTTGATCTTGATTAGTTCTAGTCTTCTGGGTTTGGAGTTAGATTGTTCTTCCTTTTGTAGGGATTTGAGGTGGAGCACAAACTTAGCTTTTCTTGATCTCTTCTGCTTTTTAAAGTAGGCACTCAGTGCTATGAACTTTCTTCTATGGAAATGCCATGGAGTTGTCCCAAGAGAGGCTCAGTGCAGAGCTCCTATCTGCACTCAGCCTATCTAAAACAGAAGGTTGGGGTTTGACAGGATTGTGGAGAGGAGAGGTCTGTTTTGGTGACCTATCTCCTTCTTGCCTACCTATGTGGTCAAGATGGCTACTGCTGGAGTAGGTGAGTGGGTGAGTGGGCCAGCAGATGTGCTCTTCCCTGCTCTGGAGAGAAGCCACAGAGATGACCCAGATGAGACACAGTCCAAAGCTCCTGTGTGCACTCAGCCTATCTGTGATGGGAGGTTGGGACTTGGCAGGATTGAGGAGATATCTCCTTCTTGCCTACTTCTATGATCAACTTGGCTACTGCCTCACCTCATGGATGGATGGGCAAGTGGCTCTGCTCTCCCATCTCCCCATGGAGAATTTGTCTTGAATTTGACCCAAAGCAGCGTTTCTACATGCACTGTTCTCTGTGTGGCAGAAGTCATCACACTGTATTGATCAGCATCTTTCCTGCTTCATGTTGCTTGGGGAGCAAATGCAATTGTAGTGATGATCTGCTTAGTCTGAATTACTTCCTCTTTTCCACTAACTATACCCAAACCTCGAAATTGAGAATCTCCCACTCCCACTGACTAACACTGTTTCTGCAAGTCTTTTTTTTTTTTTTTTTTTTTAAGGAGAAGGACAGTGAGAGAGAGAGAACCAGATAGAGAGAATCAATTTTTATTGAGTTTTTCACATGACTTTTGTTGCTTTGACACCTGGTTGTGTACTTGGTTGCTGGAACTTGAACCCGTGTACTTGTGCATGCTGGGCAAGCGCTGTAACTGCTGAGCCACTGCTCCAACCCTCAGTGAGTCTTTTCCAATACATCCAGCTTCCAGGAAAGCAGTTTTCCCAAGGCTTCTTTGTTTCAAGTCAAAGAGAGTGTCCAGTTGCCATATCCCTGCAGTCCACCATCTTCTTCCCTCCCCCACAACATTCTGGATTGATTTTTATAAATAATTTTTTCCTGAGATACAGAAAATGAACTTTTTTTATTTGTGAAGTACTATGAAATGTACTTATAAAATGATTAATACATTAATTTGCTGTACTCATATGGTAGCCATTGACTATAGCATGGTATATATTCACAGTAATATTTAAGAATATGTAGATTTATAAAGCTTCTTTATTTCATATAAATACATTTTTTCTCTGGTACAAATTGAATTTGTATATCATGTAAAGTTTTCATGTAATTTTGTCTTATAAGCTTACGCTCCAAGTGTTGAACTCCTCCATGTGTTGAATTATTCAGGTTGATTACTTAAATAAGGAGTGAGGTAAAATTGCATATTGCTCAGGATATATTTCACAAAGAGCAATTCTCACTCACTTGCTACTTAGATAAATGTAATTTCTCAATGAGCTCAAGATTGCTTCCTTTCAAATATCCCAGAACAATGTGCTCTCATTTCTGGTTAGAGATGATATTTTAACCTTTACTCTCAACCAGGAGAGAAGTTATGTTCAAATTTGATGAAACTGAAAATTATGTGTACCTAGATAAGAAATCTGCCTACGTCTAAATAGAAATCAGTTGTGTAGTAACAATGGACTGGGATCTTTCCAAACACTCAATAAATACATGTCCACTGGCATCAGTGACATCAATACTCTGATTTACAGCATGTATTTAAAGAAAATTGATTGATGTTTCTATGTCAGATTGAATGGAGGTATTTTAGGGAACAGTAAGGAACGCTGATGTTCAGCATAAAATAATCTCAATATATTTGCAGAAGACATAAATATAGGAGAAAGAGCTACTAAGTGATGGAAAGAATTAAAATTTTTAAAAATTGCATACGGGGCTGGAGCGGCGGCTCAGAGGTTACGTTGTTTACCTGGCATGTGAGAGAATGCAGGTTTGTTCCCCGGCACCAGGTGCACAACAAAGCATCGGAGCAACAGATGCCACATGGTAAACTAAATTAAAATACATTCTCCCTCCCTCTCTCTCTCTCCTTCTCTCTCTTTAAAATATTGCATAAGATAGAAAATATCATATATAATTATTTGTAAACATTTAATATATATAAAGGTGAAGTGCTGTATCCACATAGTAAACTCAATTAATTGAATTCACAAGGGAAGACATTTGTCTTTACTCAATTCTGATATAGATTTTGTTGAGGGCAAATTTATTATGAGTCATGAGCCAATAATGGCATGTTTGCTAAGTCTTTTTTAATTTCCTTTCCCTGGTGTTGGAGTTTGAACCCATGGTCTCACACATGCTAACCAAGTGCTTTACCAATAGCCTATAACCCTAGCTCTTACTATTTTTGAGATAAGTTCTCCTAAATTACCTAGGGTGGCCTTGAACTTTCAGTTCCTCTTGCCTCAGTCTCCTGAGTAGCTATGATTACAGATGTGCTGCTCTGCCTGTCTTGGGTTGTTACAGGTCTTATGTCGTGTCTGATATTCTGATAAGAGTCTAATGTAAAGGGGAGACATTATCATTGGGTTCTGTATTCTTTTTTTTTTTTTTTTAAAGAGAGAGGGACAGTGAGAGAGACAGAGAAAGAGAGAAACGACTTTATTGAGTTTTTCACATGGCCTTAGTTGCTCCAACACTTAGTTGTGTATGTGGTGCTGGGGTTTGAACCCGGGTCCTCATGCTTGCCAGGCAAGCGCCGAAACCGCTGAGCCACCGCTCCAGCCCCACGGGTTCTGTATTCTTTATTGTAGCTCTGAAAGTTACTAATTTCTGAAATATATATTACATTGATGGGAGTCCCTAAACTATGTTATCCTTGTAACATTTGAAATAACAGTGAGAATGAGAATACAACCCAAGCTTCTGGTGAAACAGTCTGGCAGGCTGGGAACACTCCATGGTAATGGTAAAAAACAGACTAGGAAACCCAGAACTGGTAAAGAAAATAGTCTTTAAGCCAGAGATCCTCCATGATATAGAGTAGCAGCTGTCTTCACGATAAGCACAATGGAACCACCAAGAAAGGGCAAAGTCAAAACCCTGCAGGCATAGATTTACAGAGTGGTTGGTAGTGTTCAGGCACGGTGTCACCTTCCAAAAATTAAATACAAAGTAGGAGTCCAAAATTCAGAACGGAGGTCCAAGATAAAGATGGAGCAAGGTTATCAAGAATAAATTGATGTATTAATGCTATCATTTCTATTTCAGCTTGGATAAAGCTTTGTATCTTTCACGGTAAATATATGACAATTAAGTCACCTTCCTGTACCCTTGGCAGATATTGTCATAGGCTCATGATATTCTTAATCATTGAAGAGGTACATGGCCTCAGAGTCATTTTTATTTTCAAATAGAATTTTAGATAATAATACATTTAGAAAAATTATCAAATACGATGAAGCCTAGGAACTGGGTAAATGGAGATCAAGAAGGGCTGCCAAGATTAGAAACAGTGGCCGGGTATGGTGATATACACCTGCAATGCCACCAGTTTAGGAGGCTGAGGCAGAAGAATTCCAAGTTGAAAGCCAGCCTCAGCAACTTAGAGAGGTCCTAGCAAGAATTAGTCTTAAAAAACAAAACAAAGAAACAAAGAAAGAAAAAGGGCTGGAGATGTTGCTCAGTGGTTAAACACCCCTGCGTTAAATCCTTGGTACAAAACAATAAAATAAATAAATAAAAGAAAGACAGTTAGAAAAAAAAATGTAGACTGTAAACAGGTGGGTAATTCATGTAGTATGTTCCCAGACAAGGAGGGAGTTCTCACCCAGTACACATGAAACTATTCCTTCTCTAAGGAGACTGAATTAAATTTAAAAATTGGAGTAGATGTGGAAGTTTAGCCTGCACTTGGAAACTTGGGAGATTCCTGGCCTCATCTATTACAGCCTGTGTTAATAGATCAAACTGCACAGCCTGTCTATACCACTCATTATCTGTAAATTAAGTCAGGAATGTTGTGGGAAGTAACATGTTAATACGTTTGAATCACTGATAACAAAGGCTGGCACAAAGTAACAACTCCAAAACATATCAGATATTATTACCTCAAAAATTTTGTAAGATTTAATGGAGTCAAGATAGTAGAATATCATAGCATATGACTGAAGTGAGATCCATCTGGGTTTGAATTCTTACTCTGCCATTTATTAATATATGGTGACTTTAGATAATTGAAACTACTGTTATACATGAGAAATAATTTTAAGTAACCTCTTAATTTATTGTGAGATTTAGGCACAATAAATAAATACATACTCATACAGAATTAATGACAGAATTTTAAAGAGTAGCTTGATAAATGAAAAGTAGTAGGATCATTACTATTATTACAAGTTACAAACTTCAGTGAGCCTGCCATTTCAACATTGCAGGATGAATAGGCTATATCCTGGCAAAAGAAAAATCAAGTACAACGTGATTTCAATTTCATTTGAAATCAAATTCATTGCCAGATTTGCAAGGATATAAAACAATTGATTTTGTCAACAGAAATTTCCATGTACTCTTCTCCCAGTTTAAGAGAGAGAGTGGCAATATAAGCAATGGATACCTTAAACTTGTGTGTGTGTGTGTGTGTATGTTTGAATGGAGAGGGAGAGAGAGAGAGAGAGAGGGAAGAGGGAATATCAATGACAATTCCATTGCAAAATGTCCAGACAGCTGTTTTAAAGAAATAATTATGGGAATTTTATTATTATTTATTATCTAGGAATATCTGTTCAAACATATCTAAAGCTGCCAGCTTTTTAAATCCTTCCACTGTAATATCCAAAGCTAAACTAAAATGAGTAAATAATGCCCCACTGAAGTAGTGCTTTTAATTGGATTTCTTTGACTTTAATAACTTGAAGCACAGACTTTAATAACCTCCAGCGCTGAAGGAATCTATCAAAATGTCAATGAAATGCTTATTACAGGAAAGATGTGCAAAGTGCACTACTGTACATTGTGTAGCTCAACCCTGATAAGCCATAATAAAATTTCACTGTTTATTTATGTTGAATATTATCTGAATATCTCAGTGATTTTAGAAATATTAATTTAATCCAGGTCATTTTTTTAAAGGATGTTTTGAAAGAATCAGGGAATCTTTTCTGTTTTCTTTCTTCTAAAACAGGAGAGTGAGAAAACTTCACTTACACATCAAACCTGTTGGCAGGAAAAAATAAATGCTAAGCAATCAAATCCAGAATTTATCAAAGGGAAAAAAAGAATTTTGCCTAAAGACTTGCAGAGCAGATGGTGAAATGTGCAGGTTGATGGATATGAGCTCATACTTATAAAAGGTATTGGAATGATTATAGAAAGTGTGACTCCACTTGAAATGTGGACTGGAGAACTCAGAACCCTGTGGAGTCCCTTTGGAACCACACTAGTGTGACTTTCATATACAAAATGAGGGATTTGCTTTTTTTTTTTTTTT